>LNAC01000076.1:1789941-1934299 GCA_002007465.1 Ailurus styani | reverse complement strand
CGGCGGGGGCGCCGATGCGGGTGGGGCGGCGCGGGGCCGGCCCCTCGGGCTCCCAGGCCTTCCGCGCCGAGCCGGCCGGACTTTGAAACGGGACCGACCAGCCCCGCGCGTCGGCCGCTCCGGGTCTCCGCGTGCGCGCCGGCAGGATGGCGAGCGCCACGCTCCGCAGGGTCCCAACGTTTCTGATACCAAATCCGGCCGCGCCCTGGGGCCTCCCTGGCCCCCCGGGCTCCCGCCCAGAGCTGCGCGGCGGCCCCGCCGGGAGCCGGGGTGGCAGGGGCGCTGGCTCCTGGCCCGCAGGCCTCCGGGGCCGCCTCCGGGAGGTTTTGGAGGACACGGCGCGGGCCTCGGGAGCGGCGCCCCTCGGGAGCGCTTGCGTTCCTGTCCCGCGAGTGGGCGACTGTCCTTCGTCCTCGCCCGCGACGGCGCGGCCTCCTCCGCGCTACACCAGGGTCCTCGGGGCCGCGCTGGGGAGGAGGGACGGGCCTCCCTGCTGCGTTTTTGACCGACTCGGATTCCTCTCTTCTTAGGAGACATTTTTCCAGCAATTTCTGGGACCCCCCTCAACAAGTGTAAGTCTGTTCGGAACCCGACATCGAGGTTGGAGCCTCGGCAGGCAGCGCCGCTCACGGCTTACCCATCATACTTCATTAAAGAGAGTGCCATCTGCAGCAAAGGCAGATGTTTCTGTGGAATCGTTCCTAATATTGTATTTGCAGAGTGATAGGTTGGTCCACAAACTAACAAAGTGCCATAGTTCCTGAGCCTCAAAATAATGAAGAGAACCCAAGCTACTTGAAATAGGTTCTCCTGGACAAAATGACCAAGGAATAATCCAGCATTTTATTGTAATGACCGATGTGGGAAATACACAGTAACGTAGACTGATGTCCAATGCAGAGTTTTCTGATTCGTTTAGGAGACAAAAAAAAAAAAAGTCTTATAGATCTGAGGGAGAAAATATAAAATAAAGTGTGCATCAAATATTCATCTGTGTTTCAAGCAGCTGCGAGGAAGGACCACACGTCGTACCAGCTAAATAAGGGTTTTGGATAAAAATAATCTCTCATTTCTCTTCCCACTCTGATGTTAGATTATACGTATGTTTTCTGACATTTCACAAAGCATTTGGACAAGAAACATCAGCTATCACAGACAACTGGGCTATTTTCCCCCCTAGAAATGTGGGTCCTAGGAAAGTCACAGGGTTCTCTACAGCAGTATTTTGGGGGTGCAGGTGAGTGAAGAGAAGAGGAAGTTGAGTCCCAAGACCTTGCCCACCCTGTTAGCAGTTCTTCTCTGGTCCTGAATTCTAAAGACTCGGGAGGCGGATGACTTAGGAGACAGCCAGACTATCTACCGATGGCACAGCTGCTCACGGGACATGGGCTCCCATGTCAGAGCCACTTGGATGGGAATCCTAGATAGGCATGCACGAGGCAACTCGCTTAGTCTACTTCCCATCCATCCTTTCTTTTCTTTGTTCATTGTTTCATTCATCTTATTCCAGGTGCAAGGGAATGCACAGAGGTCCACACAGATAAAAATCCCTGGCCTTGCGGGGCTTATAGTCTGTGGTGGGGGAGAAAAACCACACACACACACACACACACACACACACACACACACACACCAAATATAAATTACCCCATGTAGGTAATAGTCAGCACTATTCAGGAAATAAAAAGCAGGCTAAGCAGAGAGGGTTGCAGGCAAGGGGAGGTTATATTATGCCACAAAGGACCTTCTAATAAGGTGACCCCCATGGCGTGACGTTCATCCCCTGAGCATCTCTGCAAAGTCACCATCGCCACAGTGTCTGCCTCACACACGTGTTCAGAGGATGCATCACTGTGTGATACAGGAGAGCAGGTGTAGTTGACATTTTGCATATTGCAAAGGGAGGGTATTCACACTGCATGCATGTGCAGAATGGCCATCTCTTTCTCTGGGCACTCTTGGGAAGATGATTCTAGAGGCCACGAGGAAGTTGTCCCTTGAAGGGGTCTTCTCATGTCACATAGGTAGAGGTATGCTCCTTGGCAACCTGATTTAGGAACCAGGAACAGTAGTCTACATCGGTGTTCCTTAGCTTATAATCCACTGTGAGATTGTTGGGTCAGAAACTGCCCTTTATAACTAGAACCCCTGTCACCCATAAGTACCACTGCTGGGCATCCCGTGCTCCCAGCTCTACCAAGCAAGTGTAGTGATTGCACCAGTTTTGGGTTAAATTGGGTGCCCTAAAAATGGTTGAAGTCTTCACCCCTGGAACCTCGGAATATGACCTTATTTGGTTAATTTGAGGGTCATACTGGGTGAGGATACGCCCTGACCCAACATGGCTGGTATCCTTATAAGAAGAGAGGAAGAATACAACGTAGAGACCCCAGGGAGAAGACAGCCAGGAGACATCATGGAGATGAGGGATGCAGTGATGCATCTATAAATCAGGGAACACGGAAGTTTGCCAGCCACCCCAGAGGCTGGAGAGGGTCCTGGGACAGATTCACCCTCTGAAATCCATAAAGAATCAACCACATCAACACCTGGCTCATGGACTTCTGGCTTCTAGAAGGGAGGGAATGCCTGTTGTTGAAGGCACCCACATCTGTGGTCCTTCCTTACCGTAAGTCCAGGAAGCTAACACACTCTCTTTTTAGAGATGAATCATCCATGGGTTAGACAGCTTGTATGACTTGGCCAATGAAGGATAAACAAGGGCTGGAATTTCAAGATCAGCTACGCGATATGCACGCAGACCCTTGGCCCATTTGCAAAGTGAGAACCACTTGTATTACAAATGAAGAAACATAGAAACCAACCAACTGGGGCTGGTAATTCCCTTTTTCCCTTTTTAAAAGCTGTCACTCATGACTGAGTAATTGAAAATGACAACTTTATATCAAGAAACCACTGGCACAAGTGTGCCTAATATTTTAATCTCCAGAATTGCAGTGTCCAGGTGAGAATAGGGCACCTGCTTTGAGAGGCAGGTAGCAATCCAGGCGTGGGGCTCTGTTCTTCTGGGCTCCATCAGAGCTGAACGTGCCCAAGGCAGGTGTTGAAATGTCAGTTGGATGGGTTTCCGAACCAATTTAGAGGCATAGGAAATTTAAAGGTTATCTAAGCCTTGGGGGTGTCATATGGATAGTAGCCAAATAGCACCACTGGCCAAACCATCAAGAATTCTGATAGATCATTCTTTTGCTGCTCTGACCCTGGTTCTTCCCAGAACATCATGCCTCACACCAAAGTGAGTGAGATGGTTCACCTCTATTTATAGGTATGAGATTGGTCTGAGCTTTCTCCCCAAACCCTGCTGTACTAGTCAGGGTTCTCCAGAGAAAAAGAATCCGTAGGATGTGTGTGTGTGCGTGTGTGTTTGTGTGGGTGTGTACTCAAATATTAATCTCATCCCGAAATGCCCTCCCAGACACATCCAGGCATGTTCCACCAAATATCTGGGCATCGTATGGATCAGCCGAGTCGATGGGTAAAAATAACACCACACCTGCCTATTGGAAGAAGATGTCTTTATTCCCGAATGGGCAACAATCCCATTTCCTCATGGACCATAAGTCTTACATTTAGAAACATTACCTTGCATGCTTATATTCGAAAAAAGACATCTGTTCCTTAAGCAGCCGTATTATTTCTAATAGGATGGCACTCTACCTATGTTCTTCCCCTTTGGTATTTAAGCATGTGATTGGTCTACTAGCCACTTGCCCCTAAGGCTTTTAGATCATTTAGTTGTTGAGATTTAAATTTTATTTAAATTTTGACTCCAGCCATTATTTTTCAACCAACCCAAGGGTTATAGGCTCTGCATTTGACCCTAATATTCCAACCTATGAACCAGTTTCCTTAGTGTGAAATTACATTATGTAAGAGGCTCCCCTTTGTCCATTATCTGGGCATTTCAGTGACAGAGCTCTCAAAGAGGCATGATATTGTAAATCAGGAGGGGCCAGGAGGTGCAAGGGGAGAGAATAATAGTTTTAAGGCCACCATGGTAATTTCTTCTATTCTTAATGCCATAGAAAGAGCACTGTGAAGAATGGGCATGAGGTGTTTCTTCCTGGCAACTTGTCAAAGGAAGAATATTTTATGCAAATGGAGATATTCTATTCCGAGAAATAATAGATCTATAGTGATTTCATTCTTGTGTTTAACTGGACAAGGTTTACCTTTAAAAGATAGGTTGGCCCTTACCAGTACTACTTGTTGGATAAAGAAGGAGTGCCGAGAAGATATTAATTGTACGACATTAAGCTAATAGCAAGCAACCCACATGCCATACTAGAGAGGGGTCATCGATAAAAATTTGTTAAAGAATAATTGGGTGGGCTGAATTACTTAAGTAGGTATAGAAAATGATAAAGTCAGTGCAGAAGGATTAAAAATAAAAGGCACTGAGAAAATGCTGAAATCCTGACCTTTGGCTCTCAGCATCGCCCGGTACCAGGAGAAATCGAGTCACAAATGGAATGTTTTAGTTGTTTTTCCCCATCTTGATGCTGAAAGACTCACCAATAACCAAGAAATGCTAGAAATAAAATGCAAGAAAAAAAAAGGAAATTTGATTTTCTGGCTTTTTTGCCTTTACTTACTTCCAGTTCCCATGTGGAGTAATACGAAGTCTGTGGCCTTCTGGCAAGATTCCTTACGATGTCCTTGGCAGTGGTTTCCCAGCCTCGGTCCTGAGAGATGTTGGTGGGATGGTGTCCCAGCGTGGGATCGAGGAAAAGGATGTCACAGCAGCCATGCAGAGTACATGGTACCTTGGGTTCAGCATTCACATAAAAGACCTGAGGAATTTAGTATCATGTAGCAAATGCTTATGTGTGAGCCACTGTGATAGTCACAACACAGAAGAGGCAAATTCTGTTCTTGCTATTGGCTTGAAGTCAGCAAGGAGGACAGAAGATAACTAACTTTGTTACAATGTGTGTGTGTGTGTGTGTGTGTGTGTGTGTGTGTGTGTGTGTGTGTGTGTGTCCTGGGGCTGGGGAGTGGGGGTACAGACATAGGGACCTCTGGAAGCACCTGCTAACAATGAGTCCACAATATTTAAATTCTGAAAGGTTTTCACACTGCATTTCTTCTCTTCTGAACAGCTTAGAATTACTGTCTAGTCATTTTTAGATACATTGTATGACGGGCACAAAAAGCCCCTTCTGGTCCAAATCTGTAAGAAACCAGGTAGCTAGAGATGCTGTGAGGACTGCTCCCAAATGTACGGCGAATTTCCAAATGGAATTGGCTGGTGGGTTTGGACGCAACTCATTCTACTTTGAAAATAAAGCTTTAATTCTATGTATCACTCCATTTGTTTTCTCAAATGAAAAGTGAAAGATTAATTTGTGAGAAACAAATCCTTTCATAGGTCACTAGGTAACTAGTATGATTTTTTTGATGGAGTTATATCAATTCTATATTAATTTCTATAATTTATATTAATTTCTTGAGGTTTTGAAATGTTACATGCATTTTTAATCATATGTTGTCTCTAAAAAGGTTTAGTGTACCATAATTTTGATAATACTATTAAAAGAAAAATATGAATAAAAACGTATCAACAATTCCAGGCTAAATGGCATGAGTTACTCTGGAAATACATTCTTACTAATCAAGGAAAATCTTCCATATGTATACATTATGCTAGGTACTACATATGCTATTGAATCAAAACAAAACAGGATTATTCTGAATTTGAAGAAAAATGAAAACTGCTTTTTTGAGGAAAAAGAGCCTTAGCGGAACTACAAAATTGTTTAGAAACAACCAGAATGCATAAATAGTCCAGATTACTTCTCTCTTTTCAAATCAGGTTCAAAACCATATGAGGGAGACCTCCAAACTTTTGAAAGCCATGTTGGCATTTTGAATAAATAGATCTCAATTAAAAGAAAACAGAGTGTCTAAAATTCAATTGCTAACAATTGTGCATGTTTCAGGAAAACTTGCCCGTGGTAAATTTCAAAGTAGACCTTTGCAATTCAAGGTCTCTCAAGATGGTTATGTCTCAAATGGTCATCTGAATTCTTCCCGAAGTCCTCCAACAGTATCATTCTGAAAGATGCGAACCCCGGAAAGGTATTCTGTACCTTCTGTACCAGATGTCATTTTCTCGAATGTCACCAATAATTATACTTTACCCCCAAAATTAGCATGGATGTATGTTTTTTTTATTTTGGAAGAATAAGAAGGTAGAGATTCAAAAAAAAAGAAGAAAATTTAACAATGTGATTTGTTGCAATAATAGCAAACACATATAGTTACTCTTGTAAGTGATTTCACTTTATCTGCTCACTTACACCCGACAACTCTTCAAGGTGGTACAATGACTGCCCGCCCATTTCACAAGAGAAGGAGTGGAGGCAAAGGGGATGAACAAACAGCCAGAGGTCACACAGTCACAGGGAAGCAGTACAACCAAGGTTCACTCAGTTCTTATTTTTGGTGTGGACCCTGCCCTGCCAGATGGAGAAAACCATTACGTTTGTGTATGTATGTTCAAGAAAAGGGGAAGCTAGACATACCACTTTGTTATCTGCCTTTTCACCCTACAATATATGATGCACATCTTTATAACAATTATGTCACCATATCGCTTTTAGCATTTGCATCATAGACAAGGTTTAATTGTTTTGCAAAATCTCATCATGGGTTCCACTAACCCCTCTTGTTAAACATTGTCACCAACAATAGTCTTCTATCTGCTGAGACTGGAATCATAATCCTCCTCCACAATGGTGCCCTGAGGTAAGCTCCTAGGATGGAATTATTGGGCAAAGAGTTTATAGATCTGAAATTTTGATGCATTGCCAGGATGCGCTCCAGGGGAGATTCCGGATGCTCAGGCCCTCGGCGGGCACCGGTCACCTTCTGATTGCTGCATCGATTGGCTTCCTCTGGGGCTCGTCCAACAACCTCCAAAGCGTCCACATGTAATCTTTATCCTAGAAAATGTTTCCTCCTTATTTTCTGTAATGCTGCTTCCTGGGTCCCCTTCCAACCTCGCTGCCTAGTCTTACTCAGGGCTTTCCCACTGGAGGCCTCTAGGGGTTAACAGAGCCATCCCCTGCTGTTTCGCCCTTCACATGCTCTGCCAGGTGAGTCCAGGTGAGCCCACCTGCTCTCACTCCCTCCCGCCCCTACACAAGGTTTGCAGGTCTACTCCTCCATCCCTTCTTCACCCCTGACTTGTAGTTTCCACCACCTGTGGGGCGTCACAGCAGTGTCCTGATTCGTAAACATGTATCTGAAACCAAACTCCATTATCTTTACTCCGAAAACTACTTCTCTTCCAGCAAATTCTTACTGAGCCTCTTCCTCCATGAAGCTCCACTGGGAGAATTAGGAAGCTTTTCCTTGTTTCTTCCACCAGCAACAGGGAAGAGGAGGAAGGGGTGGTGGCCATGGGTGACCCTGGGATTAACAGGAAGTGAAGAGGATGCCAACGTCTCTGTGGATTCCCCCCACCCAGCTTGTTTTGTTCACTTTTCCTAGTTTTTCCTCTAATGTGCTGGGTTATAGCACACAAGTAGATATTCAAAATCACTTGATGGATTGCAAAATAAACTATCATAACTGACAAAGATGAAAGAATATCATTTTCAGATACATAGCAGCCCAATTTATACATCAAAGAATGCTATTATTAAGTCAAAGAATAGGGGGAGAAAACTATTTCAAATATGTTAGATCAGTCAAAAATAGTAGCATAAGACTCTACCCATGAGGAGCTTAAAATGTTGCTGGGGCGGTGCGCCATATTTACAATTAGGGAATAAGACAGTAACACACAGTGCGTGTACGTGTGTGCACGCGTAAGCATTAGAACGCCTCTGACAAAAGTCTACACAGTGGTTCCTCTTCCCCCGAGAGCACGATCGCAAACAATAGGGATAATTTTTGAGCACGTGCAAGGGTCCCTTGTCTCCTGTATTTCCCTCAGTCACTCCTTGAGGCTGATTCTTTGACCGAGTCTACACAGGGGGAACGTCATAGAGCCTGGTGTTTGGCCTCCGAAGTCACGATAAGCCATGAACCAGTCTAAATGTGGAAAGGATGTCCAAGGCAGTCACTGAAAGATTCATGATTGGGTTTGGGTTCGTCCCTCAAAATCACAGGTCTTGACAGAGCAGTGAACAACACCAGCGAACATGCCCCATATATGACCCACTCTGTATTTCTATACCTTTGAATAACTGATCCGCTTATCCCCTTGGGAGTTTCTCCAATTCCTGTTAATTCCCAATGTTGATTTTCTTCTCGAACTTCTACCTTTCGAAGTTATCACCCCTGGTTACATTAGCGAGGTGGACATTTGACTCTGAAGTGTGCCTTCCCTTCTCACGTATGCGGCCCTCAGCGGTCTTCCACCTGACGAGTCGGTCACGTCGAACTGTGTGTCACATCTTTCCCAGAGATCAGTGGACTTCAGCTTCTGGCTGTTGGTCGTTCCTTGGCTTCAAAGAACGCACAAGCCCAAATTCCGAATAACCTGTAGAAATGACAAACTTCCTTATTTCTGCAAGTGGTGTCCGCGGGGGGTTCAGAGCGCCCGGCTGAGGTGGCCTCCGCCGCGGGGGGGAGGGGCAGGGCGGCAGAGAAGTCATCTTCCCTCCCCCTTCAGCGCCCTTGCTGGCTGCGAGGGCACAGTGAGTCAGAGCAGGACAAGGCTCCTGCCCCGAAGCATTCACGGCCTAAGGCAGACATCAGGGTAGCCAGCACTATGAACTCCATTGGTGCGGATGCGATTGGGCTGCAAGATTCACGGGGCTGGAAAATATGTCCAGTGCATAGAAACCACAGACGCAGCTCAGAGAGGTTCTGGGAAGAAAGCAGGAGAAAGTTTAAGTTGGGGGGGGGGCGACGAGCTAAAATGATCTACCAAAGAATTGAAAAGAACGTGTTGGGGAGGGGCGCCGGAGTGTTTCAGTTGGTTAAGCGTCTGCCTTGAGCTGAGGTCGTGATCCCAGGGTCCTGGGATCGAGCCCCAGGTCAGGCTCTGCCCAGCGGGAAGACTGCTTCTCCCTCCCCCTCCCCCTGCTCATGGTTTCTCACTCACTCACTCTCTCAGATACATAAATAAAATCTTTAAAAAAAAAAAAGAAAGTGTTGGGAATAACGTGACATGACAACCAAAGAGATGAGCCATCACCACATTTATCACAAGATAGTCATCCCTTACATTGCTACTTACTCAAAATGGCTTTTCCAAGATGACCGACCCTTTGGGGCTATGGCCCTGGTGTCATGGGTTCTGCTAAACATTGGGTGGTGTGAGGAGAGAAACAGCACTCCTTGCTCTTCTGCCCTCCTTGGTCTGGGTCGTGGGTCCCTGTACCGGGGTCTCTGGCTTGCTGGAAAGAAATGCACAACACCCTTGGTTCCTGGGAGAGCTTGTGGGTGACGAACACCCACATGTACGATGATTAACACGTGTCCTGATGAGTAGTTAAAACATCCTTCTAAAGGACACTGGTGCGGCAGTGACTTTTGTCACCAGGATTGCTGGTGAAGGGGATGTTGAATGGTCAGTGGGGGAAGTGAAGGCAGGGGTGTGACTTTCAGGAAATCCCAGGAGCACACCCAGGGGAATTAGACGTGACTTTGTACAAGGCGTCCATGACAGCGGGGATTTGGGGTGTTTCGTGCGGTTGTCAGAATGCCCTGGGTGCATGCACGACCGAAGCACGGGGGAAACACATCCCGGTTTTGGAAGACTCCGTAGCTGGGCATCCCTGGCTCTGCAGGAGCACTGGCCACAGGGAGGCAGGAGGGCAGCTTAAGCACTTTCTAGGGATGGGAGCAGCATAAATTCATTTAGGAAATACACACATTATGGAAAAAGAGCAACCAGGTCCCACCACTCAGGAAAAAGAACAGTTGACAATTTAGTATAAAGCACTTTTATGCACTCATCTTTAGGGTTTTTTAAAAAAAAAATTTAAGTTTTTATTTATCTGACAGTGAGAGAGAGAGAGAGAGAGAGAGAGCTCACAGAGAGAGAGAGAGCACAAGCAGGGGGAGCAGCAGAGGAAGAGGGAGAAGCAGGCTTCCCACTGAGCAGGGAGCCCGACTCTGGACTCCACCCCAGGACACCGGGATCATGACCTGAGCCAAAGGCCGACACTTAACTGTCTGAGCCACCCAGGTGCCCCTAAAGATTTTATCTTTAATCTCTGCACCCAGTGTGAGGGTTCAACCTACAACCCTGAGATCCAGAGTCACAAGCTCTACCTACGTAGTCAGTGGGAGCCCCAGTAGTTTTTGCACAAACATATCGAGAATGTGAAACTTTTGTAGCCATTTGATTTTTAATGACTGCCTTATGTTATTTTGATTTTTTAAAAGAAAGGAAAGTCAGCTTGCAAGTAAGGAAAAACAAAACAAAACAAAACAAACCAACCTGGTAGTTTCCCATACCTTTCACTCCATTGCTCTTCCCGCAGCAGCCTTCTGGGCAGGGTCACCCTGTGTCCTTTAGGATGTGAGCTTCGGGGCCTGCTCATGTGGGGATTCTCAGTCCTGGTGAGCTAAGGCAACCACGCGGTGCTTTGTTGGTCTGAATGACCCTGAAGAGCTGCAATGCCATGGGTGGAAATGCCACAGATACTCACCCTTCTCCTCTTAGGTTTCCCCTCCCTCTCCAGAGCTAGGACACCCTCTCTGCACAAGTCTGGGACTAAATTGAAAAGTAGGGCATGAGGGCGGTAGGGTTTGCAGAGCCCGTGACCTTGAGAGAAGGCAGGTTTTCCTGGGGACTGGGCCATCTGGCTGCGGGCCAGCTAACAGGGTAGAAAAGGTCCATGCAGTCACTTGAAAAAAATCTTTCCATATGAAAAAACAAAAACCAAAAAAAACCTCCATAAAATCCCTCCACCTGTTCTTAACAGTCTATTACTCCTATCCTTCCGGGGTTATATGTTTTTACTTCTATTGTATTCTGTGGTCAAGGATTCTTTTCTTTATGAACTAAAACAACTTTTTGTTTTACTTCTCTAAAGTTTGTTCTGTCTTTGCACATCTTGAGTCCTGGCTGAGATCTGGGATTGGTAAAATCCCCTACAGGTGATTCAGGGCTTCGTTGTCTTCAAAATTCCATTATCTGGGGGGACACATGACTGTGTATTTGCTCCCACTGCTTTTTTTAGATTTGTTTTTCTATTTCTAGAAGAATCGTGATAAACACCTAAACTCTACTGCCTCACATCTCTGAAGTTTTATTCCAGTTAAAGTCTTCTTAGTCACTTTTAAAACTTGATGAAATCCTTTCCCCCAAAGTGGAATCTCTCTCTTTTAAACTATAAATTTAATCTTTTTATGATCACTTCCAACATGATTTGACTACTGGCAACTACCCCTTCCTTGAAAAGCAAACAGAAAAAGATCAAGTCCAAAGAGTTATCTGTCTCGTTTTCTAAAATAAGCAACTAACCCCCGAACTACTTCAAGGAAATGTTTGAAAAGCTATTTTGTTTCTTGGTTTTGATGATGGTTTTATTTTGAGTCTAGTCCTGGGGCGAGCAAACTTTTTTTTTTTTTTTTAATAAATGTCCGGACAGTAAATACTTAAGTTTTGTGGGCTATATGGCTTCTGTCACAACAGCTCAGTTCTGCCATTGTCACATGAAGCTGCCATAGACAATGTGCAAGTGAATGACTGTGGCTGTGTTCCAATAAAACTTTATTTACAAAAATAGGCAGTGGGCTGCATTTGGCCTACAGGCCTAGTCTGCTGACTGATCGTCCAAGCGATAAATTAAACTTCTCTTCCATCAGGACCTGGCTCGTATGAATAACCAGACAAGGATTTGACTTTTTCTGGTCACATTAAGGGATACAGGATGATAAAACATTAGAAATAATCAAATATCAGCATTTTATAAGTGGCCTACTTGATCGCTAGAAAAGTTCAAAGAATTATCCACATTACCATGAATCGTATGTGACGCAGCTCAGAGGTAGGTCCCTGCTGACTTAGCTTGGTGAGCTCAGTAACCTCGGTCTCCCATGTATCTCTTTTGGTAATAATTTTTAGGACAGGCTAAGAACCACCTAATCCATTATAGCTTCCACTGTAACTCCTGCTCTTCTTCCTCCTTTTCTCAATTTTTGATCTAGTCCAGTAAGTTCCTTCCATTTCACAGGTTTTGAAGGAAGTGATGATTTTCTTTGCCTTATAATATTCATGGTAGTTATTTAACAATAACAATACATACTATGTTTGCTCTCAGCTCCTGTTTTGGATCAGGTGTTGGGCTACTTGAGCAGTACAATTTGTTTCCAATTCTTATAATGATTCTAAAAGTAGGTACAATTAGCTCTTTGTTTTTTTTCTTTTTTTCCCCCCAGGTAAGAATATTGACTTTCAGAGAACTTCATGGACTCACTTCAAGTCACACAGATTTCTACACAGCAACCTCCACATATTTTTTTCACATGCCCATTGTTTAAAAATTCTTGATGTAATAGCCTCTTCTCTGTCCCTTCGGTGATAGCACCATATCTCACTTTTCAGATTAAGTCGGAGCAGTGATTCTGAGCTCAGATCCCCGGTTCCTGTTCCTTATTTTTCACGTCTGTAAGACTGAGCCACGGAACACAGCCCGTCTACAAACACTGCAGTGATGTTGCTGCCATGGATATTTATGGAAAATAGATATTCAGTGACAAAAGGACACCTAAGCAGCTGCTGTGTGACGAGCTTTAATGGGGCGGCTGCGAACAGGGTGGAGTGAAGGCCTCTCTCCGGGGACTGGTGAAGAACTACTTCCAGCAGAAGGCAGTATGATTGGGCACTGCTGGGACCCGCCTGGCACAGAGCAATCAGAACTGGGTGGTTCTTTTAGTGCAAGAGAAGCCAGCAAACATGAATCTAAGAGATAGAAATGTCAAAAGTTACAAGCAGTGCAAATAGTCGCTCTGGTTGTGGGCCAAAGGAAAAGTCTTCACTTGAGTAAATGTGGAAGGAACTTCTGGCAACAAATATGCAGGCATGGATGAAACCAAGTAAATTGTGACAAACTAGAACAACATCGGCAACAGAAAAACACCTTCAGGTGCGCCATCGTCAAACATAAAGGACGACACACTTAAATTAGTGTCATTAGGCTCAATCCTCGCCACCCAAAATTTACCACGGAGTTGAGGAGGCAGGATATACATTCACGCTCCTTGGAATTCGGTGGAAGTCTTTGCAAAAAGATGTCCCTTTGCCGAGTCATCCCCCATTTCTACTTTCAGAAAAGGTGGGATTTTATTTTTGTTTTTTACTACCGAATAGGGAAGTTTGGGGATTTTTCTGGATTATTGCATTTTCTTGCTAGTTTGATCTTTCTGTTCCGTGCAAAATGAGTAATGTCCTTGGCTTCATGCAATCTGTCTTTGAAGAGAAAGTGCTATCTCTTCATGACAGATCTCATGGTTTGTAAGAATATTGCATGAATAAATGGGAGTTGGGATCTTGAATTCTGTCTGTGCTGAGTCACCCTGCATCATAGAACATAGCTTGTGGGTTAATGGTTGCAAGGTGGAACATAGCTTGTGGGTTAATGGTTGCAAGGTGGAAGAACAAAGGCGAGGACGTTAGACGAGCAGTATGGATGGCTGGCCCGAAGCCTCTATGGGGGCCGCCTGTGAGAGGCATCAATATGGCACCTGCGCCCAGATGGCTCTTTCACTGGCGTTCGTCTGAGTGTCTCAGGAAAGGGACTTTCAACTACCCAAATCAGTTATCGCTTCAGTACATGTGTTTTTAAAATCCTTTTTATGTTCGGCAAAAAAATCTCTGCTTGAGTAAACAGTTACATCACTAATTGCTAAATATGACATTATCAGATTGTTTTTGAATTCCTGGGGGTGAGGGTAAGGAAAAAGGTTAATTACAATTACTTTTGTCTCTAACTAATGGAAAGCAATGTTAACATCTGTGTGTTGCCTGCGAGACGGTTGGCAATAATCTCTACGTATTAACCAGAGTAGAATAGAATGACCCAAAGTGTGGATGTCATTGTGTTACCTGAATTTACCCAGCAGCTAACAAAATAGGTCTCTTTCGCTAAAGACTAATTTTCACATAAAAAAAAAAATCTTTATTATGGGCCTAGTGCAGTTAAATTGCCTGACACAGTAGGGAATCTATACTTAGCCTGGTAATATTAAGCACTGAGAAATGCCTCAGGTGATGATCAAGCTGAGCAGTAATTCAGACCCCTGATAATTCTCTTCCAAGAAAATTCCACCAGGTGGCACAAAATGTTTCAAACAGCACTGAGCATGCTCTCTCTTTGGACCACAGTGAATTGTGGAAAAAAGATTAAGAATTGCTAAAGATTGTAATAAGCCTCCCCTCCTCCTTCCAAACACACACATTCTTATCCTCAAACAGCTTTTTGAAAGACAAAAAAAAAAAAAGTGAAAATATATACATTCTATATATTCACTGAAATTCACCCTTTGAATAATGTATAGGGCTACTCAGTAGAGATAAATAAAGCAGTGTGGGAAGAGAAATGGAGATTTGCAAAGTTGCCAAGTCACCAAATCTAAAGTCATCGAGTTTGTAGAGAAATGTGAGTACAAAATCTTTCCACGAGTTTAAATGCAGGATCATTCATACAAGTTGTAAATGTTCTGGCATGCTGAGAAACTGTAGTGATCTAAAGATCTGTGGCGTTTAACCAAAGCCAAAACTGTTGCTACTCAAAGCCCGGGGAAAGACTTTATGGAGGAATGAAAGAGGGTGAGATAGTTTTCTTTGTTCTAGATTCTGCCACTCCTCCTTAAGCAGTGGTCTAATATTTGCCCAGTACTGGAAGTAAACACATGCTGGAATGGGGTGTCAACTGAGTAATTAGACAGAGATTGTAATAACAGGCAATCCCATGTGATTCCAGCCTGGTGAACAGTGGGGGAGGGGTTGGGCTCTGGGCCCGTGAAGGGCACCGTGAATAACCTACAGAGGAGCTTCCTCAGGGTGCTCATGGCATCATCCTGCTCCCAGAAATACTGCCTCGATATGTCAGCACCAGGCTCAGGCATGTGCATTTTGAAAGAAAACTTCCCAGATAATGTTAAGGCATCTTCTGATTAGGAAACTTTAATTTAAGGATTTCGTTTTCTTTGGTGATAGTCATGGGTGGGTCCCCAGAAGTCCCATTCTAACAGACCCTTCCCGAGAACCAGGGAAGATCAGTATCCATGGGTTGATCCATGGGTCGCTAGAAAGAAATCTAGTGCCTCTTCCTTAAAGAGAAATTCTTCATTTCTGTCTGGTTGGAGATGGAAGATGGTTGAGGCATGTGACATTCCAAGCGTCCTTCATGCTCACCTGTCTCTGAAGGAATGGCTTGCCCCCTGAGGAGAAACAAAATACGAATACGTAAGAATTATAATATAAGAATTGTTCTTAAGGTGAACTTTGAAAAATGCAAACTTGAATATTTTGAGCAGCAAGGAAATAAGAACAGAGAATGAGAGAATTAAGTTATGTGGAAGAATTAGCACTTTGCTCATTCTAAGCGGAGTGTGGGTTATATGGGGGAATGCTCAAAGGGATAGAGCCTTAAATTTTAAAGAAAGGTGTTGGAAGTTTCTTCAGTGTGAAGCCAACAGTGTTTCTGATCCAAGATATGACAGGAATCGTTTTCTACATTGGGAGGCTTAAACATGACAGCTATGTGTAAAATGAATTAGAACAAGAAGAGACTGAATTAATACTTTTACCAAGGTCTTTCTAGTACTAGGCTTTGTGAGAGGTACTGAAGTATATTCAGCATTTCACTTAAACCTCATAATGACTTTGTAAAGTGGGAGCTCTTATTACCAATTTTAACTACAACAACCATCAAGGCTTAGAGAATTTAAGTACTCTGCCCCCATGTATAATTTAAAATGGTGGAACAGGAATTAAAACCCAATTCTGTTGGACTTCAAGATCCGCAAGCATAATGATTATATTGAGTCATCTAGGAATGCATGTAACGAGAGAATTAACAGTCATTCAGGTTGGAGGTGATGAATTAAAAAGCAATCCCAAGAGAAAAAAATTTTCCTAGCAAACTATAGCATAAAGCTTTTCTCTACTAGAAATTAAATGATAGGAATTATATCTGGAGCAAAAGTCAAAGGAATTTTTGAAAACCACATTCGTGTAGAAACCAAGATTGCAAGTAACACATGACCTCAGACATTTCTGGGTGCGGGAGCAAAGCTACTCTGCAAGAACACTCGAGGCTTTCCTGGTCTTCCTGGAGAAGCAGTGCAGCTGGTCCTCCAGTTCCTGTCTTCCTTGGGCTCCTGAGCTACATGGTTTGTGTTTCACAAAAGTCCAACTGTATTAGACTGTCATTTAGATAAAGTGATCATCCTAAACTCTAGGAATGCTTGAAAAAAGTACTGAGGTAGAAAACTATCATCTTTGCATTTACACAAAATGCCTCATTTTGAGAAGAATGGATGGTCAAACCATCATTAATTAAAGAGATTCTGCATTGAAGCAAGAAGAGACTCTAAACCCAGGTAGACCTTCCTGGGTTTTGTTTCCTCACCTGTAAGAAAGGACTGACCATGCCTATCACACCAGGCATTTCATAGGAGAATGGGAAAACCTACAGTGGATATGTGCCTTCCATTTTTTGGTATTCAGTCAATGATAGCTGTCTTCCACCTTCAGTTTTTCTACAGTTGGATGTGTATTTCACCTCTGGGCTCCGGGTGTCTTCTGTGTGTAAAGGTAAAAGCAAGGCAGGTGTTCAGCCCCCTTGTCCCTCACCTTCATACACCATTCATTCATTCATCCACTTATTCAGTCATTGTGTTTTGGGAACCCCTCTGTGAATGGTATTGGCAACTCACAGATGAAAGCAGGTCAGAGAAAGACACAACCACATGCATACAGAGCTGGGATAGACAGAGGGGAGCTATGGAAAGTGCAGACCCATTACCCAATGCAGTCCACAGGGCTCTGAGAAGACTCTTGGGGAAGGCATGTCTGATCTGGATTTTGAAGAAGGCATGTGAATTACCCCATAGAAGATGAGAGGCAGGAGGCAGAAAATGATGTCCCAAACAGAGAAATTCTAGTTCCTTAATCAGAAAAGACTTCTTACCTTCCTATTGGAAGGGTGACCATCTGATATGTATTTTAGCAATGACATTCCTGTGATTCCTCTTTTCTCTGGATTCCTTCTCAGATTAATCTTGGTCCAATTTAAGAATTCTTCACATTGAATTAAGGGGCTATAACTAGTCTCTGTTGGCCAGTCAGACCAATGCTACAATAGCAACATTTTCTACTCTACTTCTTTTAAACATAGCAATAAAATATTGTTGGGTAGATGAGACCTACAGATTTCTTCACTTGAACTTTATTAGTTTCCTTTTGTTTCTCACCCTAACTCACTACTGCCTGGCCCCCCACCCCATTTAGTGTGGGATACTGTCCCAATATCAGAATGGTATTTGAGGTTATATGACCAGTTTCAATTTCTATTGCTTCACTACATTCAATTATGTATTGTAGATCACATTACTGGAAAGCCCTTAATTTTAAGTAGGAACAAGAGTTCTTGTACTCTCTTTAACATCCTGATGAAAGGAGTGATGAACTGAAATCTTTTCAAACTCTGAAAATGTGTGGTCCAAGCTATTATCATGCAGTCGCTATCAACCATTTCACATAAAAGGAAATAGCTGTACTTGGTGGGATCAGAGAGTCATATAGGAAGCTCTAGAATTGAACAAATGTTCTCTTTTTCTTTCCACTTACCATTCAGTTATTTTGTAGGCTTTTCATGTATTACAGCTAGTCTGTTTCTTTATTCCAATATGTTTATTTACGTATTTTTATATTTTAAAATAAACAAATACATTCCAGGGACACTTTTTTTGGGGTCACTTTTTAAATTTCTGTCACTTTGTTTCCAGTATTACTGAAATAGCCTTTAAAGGGATGTTCATGAACAGTGTGATACATCACACCCTATTTTTATTCACCACTAAGTAGTGAGTTTTTCTAAAGTAGAGCTCATGTCTTAGTCATTTTCATAGGCTCTAAAACATTTCTCGGCACATACTACCCATTTATAAAATTCTTAAATTTTTTAAAGCGGAATTCTCTAAAATTGTGTAGCTTTCATGAGTAGAAAAAATTCTATGCATATATTGTCAGTTAAGCTCTGGCACGAAAGGCTTCTGTCAGCATTTTCATAGGGTTGGTCTATACAGTCAAAGCTGAGCAGATGATTGTATAAATTACCAGATAAGCTCAGTCCAGCTAAAGAACATTTGAGTAAACAGAAGCTCTGTGTAACTTGTCTTGGTATAGTTGGGTTTTCAGTCCTTCCTGATCAGAAGTATGATGTCTTCTTTCTCACACACACATTCACAGACTAACAGAGACACCTGAAATGAGAAAGTATACAACAGATTAGCTTTCCCTTCCTTGCATCTATTTTCTCGATGGATCTGCTAATTCTCAGGATAATTCTTTCAGCATGCTCTCTGAAGAGCTCGGAATGCTGTTACAAGTACACCACGTCGCAGACCTGGAAGAACACACAACATGGCAACCAATGGCTCAGGTAGGATGGTGATTTTCTGCCAGTATCTGCCAGGACACAGGAAGTTTGAGGTTATTCTGTTTCTGACAGATCAGGAGTTGTAGCCCTGGCATGGGTCTTGCCGACTGGAAAGTCTATTGGTATTTCTGGAACTCTTCAAATGGTTAATTAGGAAGATAATTTCATCTAGAGAGATAGCATGAATGAATTGAATCCTTCACAAAGACTAGCCTAAATATTGGCACATTCATTCTTAATTACTCTCTCATTAGTTTATTTAGTTCGTACACAGAAATAGCAATCTAGGACATACTGGTGTGTAATGGACTTTTGTGAAGCGTTTTGTCTGTCCAGCATTGGAACCCTGTTTTATAAGTTTTGTTGAGGTACAAAGACTATATCCTCTTTAGGAGCAGGAAATGCTACTTGTTGACTTTCCCAGCCTTCCTTGCACTTGGGACTCAATATGTAAGTAGTCTCCACCCGTCAGACTCACTTCCACTAGACACTGATTCCCAGCAGAGGCACGAGCGGTGGGTGCCAGGATGGCAGCTGAAGGGGATGCAATTGTCTGGCTGCACGAGGACCCGCCTCATGGAGATGACGTGCTGGTGTGGGATGCACGCTCGAGGGCTCCGTGTCAGCAGGTATGGCTCCTCACCCACCCAGCACATGACTTACTTGGGGCACTATTTCTAAAACAGTAGCCTAGCGAGTGTTTCCCTGAATTGCCTAACATCTTCTCAATACACTTTCTTCTGCTTATGTCCATATTTTGTTGACAATGAAGAATCTCATCTAATTTCCTCAGCTGGACACTGAGGGACCCCAGAGATGATTGGGACCCTCTCTGGGACCTAAGGAGTTTACACTCTGATAGGTGAGATGAGGCAAGTTCACTCTCAGTTGAACGTGCACATGATGATTCTCTCCATGAAACTACTCGAGCTTGCAGAGAGGATCGCTGCTGTGGGTTCTCAGGGAGCCAGGGAATTCTCCAGTTCATCTTTCTGGGGTAGGCAAGTTCAGTTCATTACTCGGAAAAGAGACATCTCACATAAGCTGCCCCTTACACGTGTGCGTGGCCGAGAAGACAGGCAGAAGAGAATCTTGCCTTTTGTCTAAATGTATTTGTGGTCGAATAAAATCTGTGGCTAAGTTAGCAGGGAAGAGCCTGCCTCAGCTCAGGCCTGTGTGGAGTCTACACAGATGGCACTCCCAGTAGGATTACACATCCCAGGGAACTTCTGAACCATATGGAGGAGAAAGTTCCCCGGCTGAGAGTTCCGCTCCATTATTTCCCATTGGAAGTAGCGCATTGTGATCAAGCTTGAATTATCAGATGCGAGGCAACGGGTATCAAAATGTTATATTTGCCAGGGTTTGGAACCACTTATTCTCAGCCTAATGATTATAAAGAACATGTGGTTATAGCATATTCTGAGTTATGCTACCAGGGATCATTTACAACATTTCCAAGGGCACAACCGTGTAACTGTGCAGAAAGCGTCCCTGCCTTATAACAGAATTCTGGAAAGAAGGATTGTGCCACACCACCGTGGGACATGCCTTGGCTTCTGAGTGCTGTTTCTTCCTGAATCTTTGCGATGGAACATTAAACTTCATGGCCAGGGAACACGGTGTCCTTGCTTTGCCAGCACTGGGTCCTAGTGGGCACGGCCACCGTTAAGAGCATCTGTGTGAAGCCCTTGTGTGGCTCTGGATAGTCTCATAAGCCAAGAATGGACAGCACCAAAGACAGAATGGTGAGGGTGTGGGGGAGAGAGAGGGATCCTGCTGTCCCCACTGCAGCTGGCTGGCCCCAGGCACATTTGGTGTCAGCGTCCCAGCCCGGGAGATGCATGCCCAGAACCCATCGCCATGGAGAACTGCGTCCTCCAAGCATCACCCCAACATCTGTGTCTGAGAAAAGGGAGCCATTGGATCAGAGAGGCGGCCTCCAGGGGGAAGAATTTCATTTGGGGAAACCTGTGAGCTGGGGGTCAGAAGCAAGGAGATAAGAGAAGCCCAGTAGCTGCAGACCAGCTTACACGAGCTGGACAACAAATACGAGCTTGCCTGCCATATGCGTGAGTGACTCGTAGAGACTTCCATAACAGGGGACCTCCACAGACATGTGCCTCAGTTCATTCGTCTCCACCTCCCAGGGCCTGGAAGAGAGAACTCTGAGCCACACGGGTCCCCACTGGACTGTGTGCATAGCCTGCCTCTGGAATGGAAAGTCCACGACTCCTCCGCCAAGCTGGGCCTGCTGAACTCTGGTGGTCGTCCCTCCTATTTCCAAATGCAGGGACTTCCTGCAGGTAGATTTCACCATCGCTGTAATGCTCAGGTATGTTAGAAGATCCAGCCGACTTCGATCAGGGCCGCTCGCCATCAGAGCAACAAGGGGCAGACCCTTGCCTGAACAGAGAGCGGATGGGCCTGCTCTCTGGGGTCGGCACTAGAGGCGAGTTCCTTGGGTTGCAAGTGCAAACTCAAAAACATTGAAAGAGCATTTGGGTTCAAGAAGGAAAAGAGGAACAGAAATTTCCTGGGTGGAACTATTTTTCACTTTAGGAAGCCACGTGAATGAAACAAAACTTGCTGGCTCAGGGGGTAAGCGGGGCATGGAAGAATTTTAACGCCTCCCCCACTGAGATGCATTCATTCTCCTCTGTCCTCCTCTACTGTTTAGTAAGGCTCTTGAGAAAGTCCCAGCCTGTCTTTCTTGTATAGGACAAATGGGAATTTTTAAACTTGGGGTTCTGGCTGCTAGGGGAACATTCCAGAATAGTTGGAATGCACCTGAGTGCTAGAGCAGGAAGAAGGATGAAGGTACAAGACAGGAAGGTAGAATCGACACGGTTTGGTCAAGTTAGGGTGTATGGTCATAGTCTATTCAGCAAAGCAGGTATTCCCTTACATGGAATCGGACATTTAGGACTTCTGGGACACCGGATGCTGTAGATGCATTGGCTGTTTCCTAGATTCTCCTCAAAACTACATGACCAGATTATAGAACTAAGAGAACGGAAGTACTTGTCCAATGTGTAAGAATATTTTAAACACTCTGTGAAGGTATTAGACGAAATAAGCAATATTAGTAGGAAGTCTTCAGGCAGATTGAATCCCATCCAGAAACGCAGTTTAAATGTCGGTTACAAATACTCTTGCTGAGTCTAGACCAGACATAGATGATAGATTCTCACCTAGTTATAAAGCAATTACCCCCACGGCTTTGGGCCAAAAGATTGGATATTTGAGACTCTGAAATGATCACCCTGTAAATGACCGTAATGTGGGTAATTAAAAATAGATTATTGGATTAAGATTTGAATTTCTTTTGAAGACCTTGCTTTTCCTTGGTGTATGTGGTTTTTGTATTTTGGTTTTTTTTCCCTTTATTTTTTCTCTCTGAGTGATCATAATTGAATGCATCTTTAGACTACAAATTGTAATTTTGCTGTCAGCAATGGTACTTTAATCTCAGATGTTTATTAGAAAATTTCTCTGCACTAACTGTGAATTTAGCTAACAAGAGGCACTTGAATCAAGTGAATGGACTCCTAACAAAATTAAGAACTTGGTAAAGCTCTGTGTCAGGAACAACTACAGTAAGCTTTGATAGCTATAAATTTCAGATTTTCATAGGTAGGATTTTCCTAATAATCAGTATAAAAACAAATGTATTAGTGCTTAGATTAGCTCTCTCTAGAAAAGAGAGATTGAGTAAAATGCAGTAGTTTAGGTATGTATGTAATTGGGCCAGAGGAAATGGGGGGTGGAGTCAATTCTCAATGAATTTGATTAATGTAAATAATTTATCTGCATCTCTCCACTCCTACACCCTACTTATTCCTTAAAATATAGGGCATGTTTTCCTTAAATAGATTTTCCTCCCCTGTCCCTACTTCACAGAAGGCTCCACACAGATCCTGCAGTAGGGAGCCAGCAAAGGGGAGCAGAGCCCGGAGGTCCAGGCTCTCTGACCGGCTCCATCCCTCCGTCCTCGCGCGTGCATGGATATGCTCCGTCTCTCTGGTCTTCAGTCTCCTTGTCCTGAAGAACGCAGAGATTGGACCAAATGAAATTTACAAATCTTCTGACTCTACTTTTCCATGAACTGTTTCTAGTCACTGTTTCTGTGAAGAGCAGTTTCCCAACAGAAGGGATCTTTACTCTTCGCTCCTAAAGGAAAGACAATATATCCTTAGCCTGTGATGACTGGAAAATAAACTACAAAGTTTCTCCAGAAGTTAAACATACATTTACTATATGATCCAGCAATCCCCTCCTAGGTATTTACCCAAGAAAGGAAGAAGTTTGTGCTCTTACAAAAAACTGTACTCTAATATTTATGGCTACTTTATTCATCTCCCCAAACTGGAAACAAACCACGTGTCTTCCAATCGGCACAGGGATGAAGTGAACCGTGATGTAACTGTTCAGAAGAATACCCCTCAGGGATAAAGAGGAAGGGACTGTAACACACACATGATATCACAGGTACATGGGAGAAAATATTTCCAAATAACATACCCGATAAGGGGTTAATACCTATAAGGAATTTCTATAACCTAACAGAAAGAAAAAAAGACTCCTACTTTAAAACGGGCAAAGGGCTTGAAGAGGTATTGCTCTATAGAACAAACACAAATGGCCAACAAGTACATGACGAGATGCTCAGTGTGACCAGGTCGAATCCACAAGGACATCCCATTTCACATCCCATAGGATGGCTTTTATTTATACATTATATATAAACAAAATGAGCATTGGCAAGGATGTAGAGAAATTAGAACACTTACACCCTGGGATGGGAATGGGAATGGAGGATGGTATAAGTGCTGTAGAAAATAGTATGGAAGCTCCTCAGAAAGTCAAAGATGGTACCCCTATAGGATCCAGCAATTCCACCCTTGGATGTTTATTCAAAGGAATTAAAATCAGGAGCTTGAAAAGATATCTGCATTCCCATGTTCACTGAAGCCTTATTCACAGTAGCCACGATGTACAAACGACCGAAGAATGGGTACAAGACGTATGGCATACATATTCGATGGGATATTCTTCAGTCTTAAAAAAGAAGGAAACCCTGTCATATGCACCAAACATGAATGGACCAGGGCATTATTCTAAGTGACATAAACAGTCACAAAAGGAGAAATACTCTTTCAGTCCAGTTATATGGGATACTTAAAGTAGCCAAAATCATAGAGACAGAAAACTAAATGGCAGTTGCCAGGGGCTGGGGAGAGGGAATCGGGAACTGCAACTCAAGGGATTTAAAGCTCCAGTTATGCAACACAAGCCAGTTGCAGAGATCTTTTGCATCGTGGTTGCAGTTAAGAGCGTTGTGCGGTGCACTGCAGCATCTGTCAGAAGCGTAGAGCTCATGTTATCTGTTCTCATCCCAATAAATAAAGCACATAATTAAATACATTCTTTCCCTTGTAAAAGAGAAGGAAGCACACAACCACATGGATGAAACTCAAGTGAGTTATGTGCTAAGTGAAGGAAGCCAGACTCAAAAGGCTACATGCTGTATGATTTTACTTATACAACACTGTGGAAAAGGCAAACCTATCAGGACCGAGCACAGCTCAGTGGCTGCCAGGGGCTGGAGGTAAGAGGAGGGGGCTTACCGAGGTGGGGCATAGAAATGTTCTCCAATATCTTCGTTGTGATAGCAGTTGAATGATTATCATTTGTTAAGACTTGCAGACTCATACACTAAAAAGAGTGAATATTATGATGTAAATTATAAATTAATTTAAAAAATCAACAGCATAGATCTAAGGTTTGGTATTGAACTATGCTTTTCCTTAAACTACAATTCTAAAAAATTTTAAGTTATTTTTTTTAAGCTAACACAAACGGGCAGGCACTTGTTTTCTGCCTTCTCACTGTGGTGCACAGGTTAAAAATGGAAGTCGATTTTACCAGGATTGAAATGTCCCAGAGTGTTACTGGTCTGACCAGGCATAAGTGCTGTCCTCAAGTACACGTCTGCCTTCGAGGTTCCTGAAGGTGGCTTTCTGCTCTGGAGGAAGCAGTTCTCATCTGCATTGACTTCCAACAACTTCCCTCAGGCAAGGCCCTGGAGGCACACACCTGCCTTCATCTGCCTGCCTGTAGACTCAGGTATGGTTCAGGGCAGCTCCCTCGAGAGTTCTTTTCTGCTTCAAGACATAAGGACCGACAGAATCTGTCTTTCAGTACGTCTGGCTTTCAAGGCAGACATTGTGCAGCTGGAGGGCTTCTGGTGTTATCAACCCGGGGATGGTAGGTACCTGGGCTAAAAAAATATTTTATACAGATAAGGAGGAGTTCCTATTGGCTGGTCTAAATTCTATCCTAGGCTAGAAGCTCTATGAAAAACATTGGTAACATATGATTTCACTCATCTATGGAATTTAAGAATCAAAATAGATGAACATATGGGGAGGAGGAAGGAGAGAGGGAAACAAACCACAAGAGACTCTTAACTATAGAGAACAAACGGAAGATTTGATGGGGGAAGGGAGTGGGGGATGGGCTAGATGGAGGATGGGTATTAAGGAGGGCCCTTGTCATGATGCGCACTGGGTGTTGTATGGAGGTGATGAATCACTGAGTTCTACTGCTGAAACCAACATTGCACTGTATGTTAACTAACATTTGAATAAAAATAAATAAAATAAAATGCAAAAAAGAGAGAGAGAGAGAGAGAGAGAGAGAAGACATTGGCCAATTGCTATGCTTTTACAAGTTAGGTCTTAGATTTTATCTAGCTCTTACACCACAGTGTGGTAGCATTTTAAAATATACAAAATTGATGAAAAATATTCACAGTCGGTAACTGCATGGTATGAGCAAGGTCCTTGTTCATTACCAAATGCATATACTGCTTACATACACGCATATGTAGGTGATTGACAAGAGTTAAATGCATTGGAGGAGCTTAATATTAATACAGAGACTATGTTATAAATGTGTTGCTTGGTGATTTTAGTAGTAGCAGTCTCTCTTCCCTTATATAAATATGTATTTCTTAACTAGTTGGCTCAAGGCTGATACAATCAGTGGTCATGTGATACTCAAACTCAGTATTTTGACCTCAGATTCATCGAATAACAGGACTGAAAAGTTTGAAGATCAGAAAGTCCAAATCCTTATTCCAAGCAAAAGGCACACCAATGGCTTGTCTAAGTTGGCTAGACTATGTATGCATATGTTGAGTGACATGAATTCATAACTTCCAGAGGCAAATCATTCCAGCGTCTTGCAGGTTGGCCTGACATAAATTTTGTCCTGATTAAGGGTGTGAAGCACGAGGTTCAAAACAAGTTAGCCCGGTGCAGTGGCGTAAATGAATTGCAATATAAAGAGTCTATGTGTATTTAACTATAAAATAATACAAATTAGTTTCAGTTAGAACTATCAAGCTATAATATTTATATATTTCAATGAAAAGTGACCTTTAAAAACTGTTTTAAAACAGTTTTCCCAAGGCATTTTTACCAATAAATTGCTAAAAATCAAAAAATGCTCCGAATAATTCTTGCAAGCCTACTGAAAAACAAGACGAGGATGATGGATGCCTAAATGCAGGGGACCCTGGGCTACTCACAGTAGTCCAGTCACACTGGGTGGCTGGGGGAGAGCGGGCAGGCTGGCTGCACTAGCAGGGCAGGGAGTAGAATTGCTCATCCTTGGGTAAGTTGAATTGCCTTATAAGAAAAATTCCCTCCTTTCCACGGTGCCAGATCAGCACAGAACTCTCATAAAAGGATGGTCCACTCAACCAGAAAGAGTCATGAATAGACTGGATCTTCAAAATAATGGCACCAAGGCTGATCCCACGTGGCTGTCAGTGGAACCAGAAGCACATCTTTCTTCCCAGTTCCGCCTCAAAGTCCTGCTGGACACCACACTTGCAGCATCCGTGACCCACTGATCCAGTCTGGTATGTGAGGAAGCCTGTTTCTTACATGAGTATAGACAGAGCCAGTGCCTAAGCCAGCCTGGGGAAACTACAGCCTAGTGGCTCAATCCAGCTCCTTTACTATTTTGGAGGGATCCTCAAGCTAAGAAAGGTTTTCCAGATAAACGTTTGCAATAGATTTGATCACAGAGAAGGTTAACTCTGAACACCAAGTATGTGAAATGTAATACCACAGAAGAATTCCATGTGCTTTGTTAGCCATAGACCTAAACTATTGTGTTTGATTATTACTATTACATTTTGAATTTCATCAAAAGATTCATGAACATTCGTCTTCTCTTTTGGTATATAAACACCTAGATAATGTCTTTAATTTTGCCTCTTGGTCTGCAAAGCCTAAAATATTTATGTTCTGCCCCTTTCCAGAGCAAAGTTTGGGGAGCCCTGGTCAAAGCAGCATCTGATCACTAAGCAGTAAGAATCCGTTGGCAAGGTGGGGTGGGGCGGGGAGGGGGAGATGAGTTAGAAGAGGATGAAAGAGAAGAACAAAGGAGTGGATGCCTTAATGCTTGTAACAAAAGCCTAAGTGAATGCCATTACTATGATTGGAATTTATCCAGGATGTTAGGATCAACTCAGAATGCCATGAGCTCTTTCATGTCACTGAGTGCTCAGGTCTTTACTTTTATATCCTTTCCAAAAGACAGAGCTCCTCCACGCCAGGTTATTGGCTCAATATGACAACGGTAAATCTCTGGTGACACTTCCAGCAGCACATAAGAAGATAGTTCTCAGAAATGACCAATGATTGACCCAGCGTGACCTTCCTAAGCATGTGAGGTCTAACAGGCTCTAACATTAAGTATAGAATTATTTCCCAATAGATACTTTGCATGTAATGCTATTCGACTACTCAGAAAATGAACAAAATAGAGTCGAGCAAGAGAATAGACTCCTTTTTATCTCCCAATGATAAATGAAATTGAGTTTTGACCAATTGATGGAAAAATTACCTCTTATTATTTCTAAAATCAATGATGGAATAATTAGATTTAGCAAATGGGATTTAAAAAAATCCCTTTGAGGTCACCAGGGCTATTTCCTATACTTAATCTAGGAGAATTCCCTAAACTGAATTTTCTAGGGTTTTGTTGGGTTTAATAAAAGACTTCAACTTTACTGTATCGGTATTGCTGAATAACAAATCACACCAAACAACAGCTTAGAGCTGCGATGACAGTTCTTCTCATGTCTCCTGGGTTGGCCATGTGGTTCTTAAGACCAGGCCATGGGAGCTTCTGAGGGGGCTGGACGATTGGTTGCAGTCACTCTTGTATGCCTTGGCCCACTGCTAGACAGACTGGCTGTCCCTCTCCCTTCAAGTGTTCTATTGCCACAGCCTCTACCCAGCATGGTGGAGTCTTCTCAAGAGAAGAAGCTGAACCTTTGAATAAGAGAAGTTAAAATAATTTTTGACAGTCTAACCCTTTTTTATTCCTGTGTATTTATCATCATGGAGCCCGAGAGACCAGTTAAGACCCAATGAAAGGAGTTTGAAGCTCCTTGAAGGTATTCCACAAGGCTAATATCAGCAGATAA
The DNA here is from genome assembly GCA_002007465.1 of Ailurus styani. NCBI lineage: Eukaryota > Metazoa > Chordata > Mammalia > Carnivora > Ailuridae > Ailurus > Ailurus styani. The sequence continues at coordinate 1,906,189 of LNAC01000076.1, read as the reverse complement.
GTGGCTTTAGCAGAGGAAGTATCAGAAATAAGACAGGAAAAGCTGTCTTCTCTTTTACGAGATTATGGAATCTGTTTATATGCACTTTGCTACATGCCCTTCCTCCATTTACTCAACTTATAACACTGAGGTTTCTGTCCTTCCCAGAGCTGCTGTCTGCTAGCTGCCTGATTATGGCCTAGGCAAGTCAACCTTCTTGCCTCTGTCCCCTCCTCCCTGTAACGGAACAAGAATAGTGCTTACTTTATCCGTTCGCTATGAGGATAAAACAAGGCAGTGTGTGGGGGTGACCAGCACGGTGCGGGGCACATCCTAGGAACACAACTAACATAAGTAATACCTGTTATTCTAATAATTCATGGTCCTATTACTGCCCTCAACTAGTTGATACAACTTGACAAGTCAGGAAATCAAAGGTCTTTGATGAAATGAGCTTTACACGGACACATTTCAGTCCATTTGATTCTTACACCCATGCTTACAATGGTTTTGTTGAGTGTCTGGATAGGCTAGCTTATAGTAAGGCACAAAGTAACCACAAAACATGGAAAAATTCGTTTCTCACTCATTAAATAGCCAGTGGCGTACAGGCAACTCCCCGGGGCAGTAGTTCTCCGTGCAGGGACGGGGAGATCGGGCTGCTGTCCTCACCCTGCCGATGGACCACAAGGCCTCCTTTGTCACTGATACAGAGCAGATGGGGTGGATGATCACCCGAATTTTCCCTGCCTCGGCCTGGAAGTAACAGCCAACACTTCTGCCCCCATTGCCTGGGACTTGCCTTATGGCCACCCGACTGCAGGGTGCTAGAAAGTCTGGCCTTCCAAGTGCCCAGGGAGGAGAAGGTGGGCCTGGATGTAGTGGACACATGTAATGGTCCCATTACAATAATGACTTAGTCTGTGTTTTGTTCCACAATTTTCTGAATTGATCCATTTGGCCATTAATAGTTCTGAATGGCAGCAAGGACTGCTTTCTATGACACATAGATCCATAGGATTTTCATTTTGGGTTATACAGGACAACCCTAATCCCTCTGCCTTTTGAGAGCCATTCCAGAATATGAAGAAGATGGATGAATAAGCAGCCATGGTGTCCAGAAACGTGGGATGTGGTTCAGGCTGATGGCTTTCACATCCCAGGCAGCCCGAAGAGAATTCAACGCTACAATGTAACTCTCCTCCACAGTTTCAACAATCATAGAGGGAATATAGTTCTTGTGACCTTACCCTATGGGAGCGCCAAGTTCTATGTTATATTAGTTTTCTGTCGCCACTAACAAATTACCTCAGCTTAAAACCACACCTGTGGTCTAGCTCAGTGTTCTGTATGTCGGAAGTCCACATGGGCTCAACTGACTTCTCTCCTTGGGGTCTCACAGATCCAAAATTGCGGTGTCAGGTATCCTGGACCCATCACGATGCTTGGAGAAGATGCCTTTTCCAAACTCAGGCAGATTGTTGGTGGAATCCAGTTTCTTGTGGCTGTAGGACTGCGGCCCCATTTTCTGGATGGCCAGGCCATCCTCTGATCCTACAGACCACCCACATTTCTTCCCATATGATTGTTTCCGTGTTCAAAGCCACCAATGGCCAGGTGAGTCTTTCTCATGCTTGAAGTATCTCTGACTTCTCCTCCTACCAGTTAGAGGAAACTCTGCTCTTGAAAGGGCTCACTTGACTGCAGTAGGTACCTCCCTAGCCACCCTCATGGCCGTGCCTTGATTAGTGTTTGATTGAATGGCTAGAGTTGGGGAACTTTTGGGACATCCTTACAAGGCTGAGTGCTGCATAGGGTAACTGTCCTATTTTCCAATTTCATTCAATATGAATGAGAGTTAGCACTCTTAGAAAGCTTTCAATGTGCAGGCACTATTCACAGGAACCCTATGAGGGGAGTACTCTTTTCCTCATTGGACAGATGAGGAAGCTGAGGCCCGTGAGGTCCGGTTCTTGGCTTACATTCAAACAGGACATTAGGAGGTGCTCTGCCTCCAGTAGCTACTGTCCTGAGCACTGAGCTGGGTGGGTTTCTTTCTACTGAGCTCTAAGAATGGCTTTGAGATGAACCAACATGGGAGCGTCTCCCTGAGAGCTCCTCCAGACCACAGTCTTTCTTCAATCTCCCTGTCTGGAAGAGCTCATGAAATGAGCAAAATGCAGAGAGATTTTTAGTAGCTGATTGGGTTGTTAATTTTAATTGCAGAAAGTGGCAAAAAGAAAGACTCAATAGAAATAGGATGAGCTTCTCCTCTTTCCTGTTTTCAATGTGACAACATTTAGAATGGTATGATTGAGAGATGGATGGTTGGACATTGGATGGATGGATGGGTGGACGGATGGATGGATGGATGGATGGGTGGAAGATGATGGAGGATGAAGTATAAATGATAGATTTAATAAGTGGTTTTTCTCTTGTATTTCAGAGTCACTCTAAACAATGAACAAAACCTGTGCCCCATAAGAGTTGAGCAGGGCTCACATTTTAAAGGAATGTTCTTTTTGGACTGACTGCTAGCTGGGGTCCGTCAAACTCACACTGAATCCCCCTGGGAACAACCTCGTATTTACCACCATGATGCTTTCCAGAAAGCAGTACATAAATCCACAAAGCTGGTTAAATAAGAAAGGGCCACTTTTTCTCCGAGGCTCCTCTGATGGTTAGAAATAAGAGAGACTTCCAGAGTCCAGGAAAGAACACTGAGCAGAGCACCCAGTGTTTTCTCTAAGACAAAAGTGTGATGCCAGGCAAAGCAAACCCAATAATGAAAACAAATGTGTATATGAACCTTCGTGAAGTAAAATGTACGCTCTCCAGGTACTAATGGGGTTTGATTTTGCTGTTTTGTTAAATGTGCTACTTTCATCATGAAGCTGATACTGCGATAATCCCCTTCCCCTCAAATCCTGGAGGCGTTAGGAGCCACAGGATTTCTGAAGGTGTGGTGTTGTCACATGTTTATTTATGCATTTGGGATGTTTGAGCAATGTGTTATTTATAGGAAGCTAGTAGATTTGTGAACAAAGAAAGTTCTAATTAAATCTTCACTTTTCACCATGCTGTAGCTGATGGTCAATGGACACTCCTAGTTTTAGTCACATCTATTTGTACCAGCTTCTGTTGCTCTTATCTGCATGTAACTGAACCCAGGCACTTGGCAGCCTGTGACTTAATAAAATAGATTTGGAAACAAGACTTAAATCCCTTTCTCTCTCCCCCCTTTTAAAGTTCTAGGACATTCGAAAATGTGCTTATAAAAATGATCATTTGGCTTAGAATTTTGGTCTGTTCCTACTAAAAAAGTGAATTAATCTTAATAATTGCAAAGAAATCATATATGGAGTAGTCCTCGGAAGGGTAATTACTCAAGTGCAGTAGTTTTCATTAAAAAGTTAACATTTATCTTATTACAGTAATTACCTTATTGCAGTAAATTGGTGATATTTTCCTATTCCTTCGATGAGATAGCACAGTGAGATAAGTTCACTGCAGTAAGATGTGTTTGAACTTATTAATGAGAATCATATGAATTATTTTTAAGCTTGGTTTTTAAAAAAAGGCAAAAACACACTTTATTTTTTCCTTATGAAACCACATTAAGTCAAAACTGTCATTAGATATTATTCATCTATCTTGTAAATGACTCTTCTTTGAGAAATGACCATACTAGTTGTATTTGTTATCAGGTAAAATATTTCCTGTTCTCCTCAACTTTCTACTTAAGAAATGAAAACATCACCTTCAATGAAAGATGTTGTGCTTATCTCCAAAGGTTTACTGAGTTTTAAGGATTCTTAGAAAATGTCTCATTCAATATTATTATTTTCATCAGAAGATGTCTAAAACAGAGATGTGACTGCACTTATCCCCAAACACATGGTGGGAAAGTGACAGAGTTAAGGTGGGAATCTGTGTCTCCCAGCTCTGAGGGTTCTTTCAGATATGTCGCATTCCTAACGTGCACGTGTGTGCCTGTGTGTGCTGTGCACATGGGTGTGCACACGTGGGTGTGCCTGTGCACACCTGTGTGCACGCGTGTGTACTCGTGTGTGCTTGTGTTCATGCATGTGTGTTGTGATACCTCTATGTCTGTAGCTAAAATGACCACACGGGAGCTATAGGTCTTTGTGTCCATCCTCACGTGGCTCCTAAGAAACCATGGTGCATTTTAACTTGATCTCTTCACTTCATTTGCTATGAGGCACACTTGTTCAAAGGGAGCTGATCATCCCGGGTTTTTCCAGTTCCTCTTTACCCCACTGTCCTGTGGCTATGGCAAACTGCTCTAGGCTGTCTGTTCACGTGTCCTGCCAGGAGACATCTCTGTGTGTGCGCTCACTTCGGTGTTAGTGGTTGAGCTGCGGTGATTTCTTCCTCGTTATTGGTCACTCAATAACAAGTGTGTTTCCTGGCTGTTGTGAAAGGTTTGCATGAGGAACTGTGCGTGAAGCCTGGCTGCGGTCGCTGAATTCAGAGGCTGAGCTGATACAGTAGCTCCATCCTAACCCAGAGGTTCATCTTCAGAGTGGAGAGAAACCTAAGCTCGTTCACAGAGCCAGCAGGTAGGATGGGACTCGATGCATGCCCTACCTGAGTAACACCAGTGTCCATAACACAGGCGTCCTCTCTCTCTTGGGCCGTCCAGTCCACCTGCTCAGACCCCCTCCTTCACTGCTGTGAGAGGAGCCTAATTCTCCACCTCTGCTTGGCTGACGACCCAAGCACACATAATAATCACATTGGAGGACCACCTATGAGCTCCAACCTCGAGCTCACTGCTGCTCAGTGTTTACCAAAATCCTGGTCAAAACAAGAGTCTCAAAAACATGCCATTCAACCTTTTTGGTACCTTAAAATCTTCTTCTGGATTAACCAAACCAACAGGGACCTGGGTACACAGGCTTCCTTTTCTTCTGCCCCTGAAGAATGGCCTGACCTAACACTGCAATGTTCTATCTCCAGATTACACGATGGGATGTTCCAAGAAATGGTCCCTATTGAGGGGGAGAGTCCTGAGGCCACTACTCCCTGCATTATAGGGTGTCATCTTCATGTGAACTCGTGAAAAAAATTCTCACTAGCTGTCGTCGTAGGGATGGTTATGCTTCTCCTAAGCAAATATTTTTTTTAACTTTATAGACTTAATGAATCATGTAGATTGTGTCTTTTCCTTCTTTGTATTGGCTGGCACGACACTCATGGCCACGTTCATACCCAACACCGACAGGTGCAGACTTCAGGAGCGAGTGGCTGTGCATTAACTCACTCTGTTACTAACTTTACTTCTCATTTTCCTTTCCTGGAATGTCCCCACTTACTTCTCTTCTGTCATTTTGTTGCATTGTTTATATCCTTCTAAGCTGGCTAAATTACTTTTAGAACAAGGCAAAGAACAAAATAAATAAATATGCAAATAAACCCCTACCAATGTGTTAACCATGGAGGGCATCCAAGTTGAGGAAAAAACCACCTCATAAACCACCTAGATGTCTGGAACAATAGAAGTAGGAATAGGCCGCTGCCTCTCCGAGTGACAGCTTACATCTGGGTGTGGCCGCACTAATAGACCTTGTTTAATATTACCACAAGTGTGCTAGTCCGGAAAGGCGTTAAGAGGCACTTATACCTAGCATATCTAGTTCATGTTCTCTGTGAAACAACAGTCATCAGCTCATTCTTGCGGCTCTGGAAAATTTTAGCATACGATGATGATTGTGGGGCCGTCTGAAAGGAACTCACTCTGGGCTCCCTTATCCTGTGGGGGAGGGGCAGGGGAGAAGTCAGCCTCCTCCCCCTTCCTCCAAAGCAGGACCTGAACTTCCTGTCTACAGGAAGACCTGAGCAAGCACAGGAACCAAGGAAGCCTTGACTGCTTTACGTTCAACTGAGCCAAGAAGTCGGGTCAGCCTGAGCAGCGTCTAGTGGTCACACAGGTGCCTGGCAGGTGCCTATAGCCCAAGGGCCCTATCCCCTAACAGGGGGGAAGAAGAGACCTTCTTTGGAGAATTTCCTGTCGGCATTAGCCACGGCACTGTATCTTCATGATCACTTCATACATTTGCTATTATTATTTTCATACATCAGATATGATCTACGTTCTAAGCACTGAACAAAAATAAGAGTTAGGCACTGGCTTTGCTTCAGTTCTCCGCAGACTAAATTTGATCGACAGGTAAGAACCAGACCCGAGTAAATGATGGAAACACAGCTTACTGGATGTGCAAATGGATGAAGTTATTCTGGGGAATGATGTTCTTTTAAATTTTCAATAAGGCAGGGAGAGACGCAAACTCTTTCCACACACAGCGGTTCATTTTAACGAGGAACGGCATCAAAATAGAATCGCAAAACTCACAGGGAGTGGGAAGGGGAGCAGGGGCATCACGCCTTCTGTGAAGCCAGACTGCAGTCACTTAAGAGCAGATTATTTGAATTGGGGTGGCCCATGCTTCTCACATCTTGTGTCTGTGTCTTCCTCCTGTTCAGTTCCCAGCTGGCAGACATTTCAGGGAGCATCTGTACCCCAGACGGGTAGTAGGTATGAGCACAAAGGCAAAGTGCATCAAGCTCAAAGTCGAGGCCAACCTGTCTTTGAGGGGCCGAGAGCCTCTTGGGGCAGGGAATGTGCTCTGCGTCCCACTCACAAATGGAGAAATTACTGTTCTCGTCCCTCCATGATGGGCAAGTGGGAAGTCTCAGGGAGGCCGCGGTCAAGGTGACCAGCTTACGCTAATGAACACTTGAGGTTGATGGCTGGAAGAAAGGCCGTCAGAGACGCATCCTTGAGCAGGAGTCCTCCTCCTTTGCTCCTGTATTCCCCTCTTCCCCCCCGACACACGGGTTAGGAAAGGCTGAAGAATGTAGGGGTCCAGGGGAGTTCTGAACACAGTGCCTCAGTCTTCGTGTTAAGGTATGATGGACCTACAACAACACGAGTCGAAAGTCAAGGGACAGCAAATGTCCACAAGGATGCAGAGAAAAGGGAACCCTTGTGTGCTGCTGGTGGGAGTGCAAACTGGTGAGGCTACTGTGGAAAATAGTGTGGAAGTTCTGAAAAAAACTAAACATAGAACTTGCATGGGATCCAGCCACCCTACTTCTGGGTACATCTCCAAAAGAAATGAAAACAGGATCTTGAGTACATCAGGCCTCCTTCTTAAAGAAAAACTCAACCTATTTTAAGTACTACCATTACTACTCACTTGGGTTTTTCTTTGGCACTCTGGCTCTTGGAGTAGTTAAGAAGTGGAGTAAAGAATCTGAAACTTGCTGGGATTTTCACTGACGCTTTCCTGCCCGTCAGTGCAGCAGATAATCTGAATGGCAAGCTGGCAACCCTTTTCCAAAGCCGGATGGTCACAGTGCTTACTCTCCTGGATGCGTGGAAGAAGGAGCCTGTGATTCCACGGTCTTCCTCACACTAGGAAGTAAGAAAAAGACCTGTGTCAGTGGGAGCAGAATTGCACATATTCCAGACACACAGACTGATACAGGCTTCAGCATGAGAAATGCAACACATCGAGTTTTGGGCTAAAGACTTGAGATGAGGTGAAGTGCACTTTGCAAAGCATTTCCAAATAAAACTCATGAGTCTGAAGCTCAGTTCCCTCAGACATGTCATTGTCTGACTTCTTCTGGTAGGTATGGGGGAAATTTTCCAGGCTGGTAGAAGTTTAAAACCACTCTAAAAGATTGATGGATTACTCGCTAACTTACATTCCTTTCCATGCAAGGAAAGAACTATTTTTTTTTAAAGCCACTTGACCTCAAATCTGTTTCTATTAAATGCCATTGCTTCCATATTACCGCTAAGATCTTAATAGAAATGATGAGACATTTCTTCTTCTCACACAGGCCACTGAAGACTCTTTTTCTTTTCTTTTGTGTTAGGAAAGAAACTTTTTTGCAGAAAAGGAGTGTTCTTTTTCTGGCGTCCATGACAAACAGTCCCGCAGACCTGCCGTCTCATGTCTAGCTCTCTGTTTCTTTAACCACTTTGTTCTTTCTGATACCATCTACTTGACTCTCAACATTTCAGTTTGCAAAGAAACATGAATCATCAAGGAGACAGAAGATTCAAAATAACTTTTTAAAAATCATTCCTTATATGCCTATCCAGATTGCTTTGGAGGAAGGACAGCTGTGGGGTATGGCTTGAGCATGGAAAAGAATTTAGGAGTGACGAGTTATTTTTCATGAACTAAATGATGTATTTGAGCATCTTATCTTTCCATATCTACTTCTTCATCTGCTAAATAATACTTTCTTTACAAGTATAGTGTAAGTGAACAATATAGCACATTATTACCCCAATATACTTCATCAATATAGTAAAAATACACTCCACAAATCAGAAATGTTTGGAAATAAATATAATTAATGCTGACCCTGTGAACGTTCAGAGTCTTTGGAAACAGTCAATGCCGGGTTTGGGACGCGGTGCTGGGTTTTGAGGCTGAGTTCCTTCCTTCCCTCTGTCTATGGCATTTTGGCCTTCATCCCACTCTCTGCACCTCCTGTCTTCTCACTCAGGCCCTGGTCATATTGCATGAGGACCCAGCCTCATTTTCACCTAATGGCATCTACAAAGACCCCATTTTCAAACAAAGGTTCCGGGTGGACTCGAGCTCTGGGGGACACGACTCGGCCCAGCACAGCTTGCCTCATGTGGCCCCTCAGATGACACCATTCTCCCCAATTCTGGGGTGCTTTCCCAACTTCTCACTACCATGACCTCCCCGGGTCTGTGCCAGCGGAGATCAGTGGGCAATATTGCTCCTTCCCTGCCTTTCCTGAAGGTACCTGAGTGCTCAGGGGCCAGAACAAAGGATCCACGGGAAGGTTGAGTACCTTCCCCGAGACACCCCCACAAGCCGAGGCAGCCCGACGGTGGGCGCGCCATTCAGCTCGCTGATGGCTGCACCACCCCGCCCCTGTCCCCAGGCCTCTGAGGGCTCAAGAGGTGGCTTAGGAGCTTTCTGAGGCCCTTGATCCTATGGTGGGTCTTTCAAAACAAAAAGGCATATTTTGTTGTTGTTCCAAAAAGCTCCTCAGAGCCTGGGATATGATTCAAGAAAGGACAGGAATGAACTAAATTCGGGAGATGTGGGGGAAAGGCAACAAAAATTGCTTTATCTAAGGAAAAGCAATGCAATTTACTATAAATTTCTGCTTGAGTTTTACCAAATATCTTGGAAAATTCAATGAACTAAATGTTGAATAATAAAAAATGGAGAAAAAATTACTTGGTGGTTTTAATTTAATTTCAGTGAGTGAGCTCCTATCTGAAGTGAGACCTCTCTGGAAACCCAGGAGCCTCCAGGCCCTCCACTCAGCCCCTGGCCCTTTTGCTCCCCACAGCTGCTCTGCACCCAGTCGGCTTAAAGGTGAGCACTGCTGGTGCTCATCTTCCTTGGATGGAAGGAAGTAGGGACCCTAGCTAACATGCATAGCCCGCTGTGTCAAGGCTGCAGTGACCCTGAGCAGTGGCTCCAGCCATTGTGCCCATTTCCTGATGGGAAGGTGAAGTTCATGGAGAAAGAGTGACGTGCCCGATGGAGCTCTAGAAGGGGGCAGAGCTGGTACACTCTCTTTGATCCATGATCTGGGGCTCCCCTCCACACTGCTACTTGCACAGAAGACTGACCTTTCTCTGACCTTATTACACCCATTTCTAATCAAGTGAATTTGAAAATGCAGATTTGAAAAGGATATCAGAGAAAGCCCCATGCAAACTCTGGGAGGGACAAGTGACCTGTGCCGTGTCCCCTTCTGGCTTGATTAGAAGTAGCTTTCCTGATTGCTCATGCAGTACCTTATTTACCACCCCATTCCAAAGATAAAGGATAACTCACATTAAATTACAGTATTTGGTACTGGCCCTCCACAAATGTCTAGATTTGTGACATTTGGCTACCCAAAGTTGTTCAGCAGAGGGAAAAAAAACAATGCAGCTTTCAAAATATCCAAAAATTTAACACACTAAGAAATGTAGACTCCGGCTTATTTCACATAATAGAGTGCAGCGTTATTTTAATAATTTTAGGAATCGATGCTTCCAAAATTTGATTTTTTTGGTTTCTGGCAAACTAGCTGAGTCACCATTCAATGCAGACCTAGGAAACTAGGATTCATTGAGTGTGATGTTTCATAGAAGGCCAGCATATAGATCATCAATAGGTAATGAATGTCGACAAATTAAAATACGATACCTTAAAATCAATTTATTTGACAATACAGAAGTCATCCCAGGATCCTGTGTTATTGCAAAGATGACAGGGCTATGGGATAATATTTTGAAATGGCAGCCAGATCCCCCACCTCCCATATTTTCCCTCTCACTTGGTTTCCTTACTTATTTAGCAAGGGTGTGAGAGCAGAGCCTCTAGTGCCTCAGCTTGGAGAGGGAGCAAGTAACAAAGTGCAGCTGAGACAAAAGATTTGGAGCCAGATGTCTGCTCAAATGAAAATGGGCACCGTTGGTGCAGGGCTGTGCACTGAGACTCTTCACGGACGCCATGGCCCTTCATGCTCACAGTCACTGTCAGGTGTAACCATGACAATTCCCCCATTTTTATCAATGAGGTGACAGAGGCATAGGGAGTGTAAGCACCTCACCCAAGGCCACTCGGCTGTGATGTGCACCTGCAGCCGCCTTGGTCCCCGCTCCTGTTCTCATCACCCGCCTGCGACGCGTCCCAGCGGCCAGTCTTTCCTGCCCCAGAGCCGGGCGCGACCCTGGAGCCTGTCACCTCTTCCCCCGCGTGCCACCTCTAAGTCCCTCCCTAACTCCTGCCCTTGTTCTTTCCTCCATGCTGCCAAACTCATGTTTCTCTGAACCCTAAAAAGCGATTATGCCATTTCAAGGCTTAAACTCTTCTAGGAGCCTCTAAACAGCTCCTGGATAAAGCTGCCTATACCCTGCCGAGAGTGTAGGCTCTTCCTGATCCAGCCTGACCCAAAGCTCCCCGTGATGCATGAAGCCCTAGTCCATTCACACAGTAGCCACCTACTGTTTACCCGTCCTGGAGGCTTGGAAATGTGTCAACAGGCCCAGGCTCACCTGCATCTCCTGAATTCCTTTTCTTATATGATTTCCATTTGGAGGCCCACAGGACAGGTGCATGAGAGGGTGGGAGCCCCACACATTGTTGTTCTTCTGCAGACCCTCCTGGGAGGTGGGGGGATAGCACCTGGGCAGGGGTGCACCACCTTCCATGTCCCTCTGATCCTGGGGCCGAATATATGTGTTTATGTTTTTTGAGTGTTTTTGTATGTGTTTGTGTATTTGTATGTGTGCTTTTGTGTTTGTGTGTGTGTGTATATGTGTGTTGTGTGTATGCCTTTGGGTGCATGGGTACAGATGTATGTGTCTCCTAGTGGTCCTATCCTCTGGTTGGCCACTTCAGGGTAGACCTCACACTCTTTCTTGCTGCCATACTATGCAGGAGATGCTGTCTCTGTAAGGCCCAAACCCCATGTTCCATCCCCGGAAAAATCCAAAACATGTCCCTGACATTCTATAAAGGCTTAATTAATCTTTCATTTATGATGTCTCAGACCCATCCAAGTACCTCTGTAATATAACTACTCCTGTTTTCTTTCTTTCTTTCTTTCTTTCTTTCTTTCTTTCTTTCTTTCTTTCTTTCTTTCAATTCACACTTCAGTTTCCACTGGATCTGATCATCTCAGAGATCATGGTTTACTTATCTTGTAACCACATCACCTGATGTGGTGCTTACCAAATAGAAGGCAATGTGTTTGTCGAATCAACGAGAACACATGATAGAGGAATCAATCAATGGACAAATGGATGCATAGCTATAGAGATGTAAAAAAGAATAGTTAAGAGTATAGGATGGATAGATCCTATGTTTTATAGTATCACATTTATTTTTGATGTCGTAGGGACAAGTGAATTTTACAACTTCAGAGAGTTTACTCAGATGATAGAAAAGTCATAAATCAGTCTATAGTCTCAAATTAATATATTTAAATTACTTTCAAATAATTTCTGAAAAGTTGATGGCAACCTTGGGGATCTTTAAGATGATTTCCATGTCTCCTCTCCCAGCCACCCAGCTTCTTAGGGTCTTTGACGCATAACGATTTACACATAGAAACAACTTTGTGTCCTCCTACTCATCTACCTTTTGTAGAATGAATTCCCTTTCCCACCATTGAAAAAAGATATTCCTGTCTCCATTTTTATATAATAATCAATGATCCACAGTCATTCACCCACAATAATCATTAGTTTCCCTTTCGGCAAAATAACCTCATCTTAGATTCATCCCATTACTTATGTATGAGCACATTTGTGCTCCAAACAATGTTGGTTGGATGCTGTGAGGAATTCAAGAGAAATCTGATGTGGTGTATCATCAACAGGCTTACACACTAGTCAGAGAGACAACAAAACATGAGATCCAAGGAATTAATAGAGAAATGCGACCTGTTTGTAGTTCTGTCTTCCCAGAATAAAAATGTTTAAGTGAAAGCTTAAAAAGAGATTTTGTTTCATTTTCCATTTCAGTATTTAGGATGTGGTGTATGGTAAATAACTATTAAAGATAATGATGATGATGAGGTGATTATGGTGATGATGAAGGTGGTGGCGATGCTGGTGATGGTGATGATGATGATGGTGGTGGTGGTGATGATGTTGATGATCATGATGGTGGTGATGATGGTGGTGGCCATGGGGGTGGTGGTGGTGATGATGGTGGAAATGATGACGATGATGATAGTGGAAGTGATGATGATGATGGTGGAAGTGATGATGATGATGATGGTGGAAGTGGTGATGATGGTGGCATTTTTTTTAAACTTTATAGAATCATTTATTATCTTGGACTTATGGTGTTATTAAAATGCTGGCCCTATTTTCTCAGCCCTTTTGTTCACTTCAGATCTGAATTTTTCCAAAGTTATCACGTGTCCATCATCTTGTAAAACTTCATTGGATGTAAAATCTTCATCCAACAGACCCAGGGTTTTTAGGCCTTCTCTGTACTGCACAGATGATATGGTGCCTTTATTTGAAGTGTCCATCATTTCAAACATAGACACGATGTTAGAGTGATCCATAAGGAAAGGAAAAGCCACACCTCTTATTTTGGCAATTCTCAGTCATTCCAATATAAATATTAAATAATCTCTTGGTTTTTCTGGCTGGAAAAAGAGCAGGGTGCTGGTAAAATAGTTCAGCAACTCCATAATCCCATGTTTTTCCAAGTAATTCCCGGCCTCCAGCTCCCTGCTGCTCACTGCCTGCATGGCTCCACATGAGGCCGTTGCTAGGCAACCAGACAGCTTCTGCTATGCCCCACCTCTTCTGCCACATGCAGTCACGTGACATGCCTCCCTTAGGAGTGGTGATGATCATGATGATGGTGGTGGAGGTGATGATGATATTGGTGGTGGTGGTGATGAAGTTGATGGTGGAAGTGATGATGATGATGGTGGCATTAGTGGTGATGATGATGATGATGGTGGTGGTGATAATGATGGTGGAGGTGATGATGTTGGTGGTGATGATGACAGTGATGGTGAAGGTGGTGATGATGACGTGGATTAGCTCTCACTCTATCCAGTGGAACTGAGTAGCTGGCAGTTTTATTTTTACAAGCTCTTTGGCAAACAGCCTGTAAATACAACCTCGGTTTTTGAGGAGACACTCATCTGATCAGCTTGGTAATGAGCTACTTCACTTATACATTTTTTTGTGGTGGTCTGACTTCTTACCTAAACTTTCCTCTCATGATAGATTGATTCCTAGCCCGTTTTTCATGTCCCATGTACCCACCACCAAGACTTTTGTTTTTTCTGTCATTGATTGGATCAACATTCTTAGAAATCTAAAGTTTCACAAGGGATATATATTCACTATAATCAATTTTTTCCTGAATTCCCTTGTGCTAAACTATTTTATTAGCCTATATATAGTCTAAAAGCCATAATACTCTGCTTATCTGTTTTGTTCAGTAATATATTTAACCAATTTTCATGACACTAAAACACACATACTTCAAAAACTTGAAGTGAATGTTTTTACTTTATGTGGCTTCCTCTTTCTGCATAGGTTTCTAGATAACAGGATTGTCTTTTATTCTTCTTTGTTCTCCCAGTGCCTCATTGAACTTTGAATATATTTTGCAACTAATGGGTTTATTGAGTGAGAAGATGAAAGAAAAAATAAATGGATTAACTCAACTCTATTTCATTTATTTGGTACATAGACCAGGTGTTTATAAACTGTGAGTATGTGAAAACTGAAAAATGTATCAAGTTTTTCAATATTTAAAATTATTTTTTTAAGTTTTAAGAAGAATTATGAACATGTCTATTCTTGGTAAGTTTTTGCATCTAAATAGGATGCTGATTGTCCTGCTGAAGTATTGGATTCTGAGTAATCCCTGTCTATGGCGCTGAGGAGCACCTGGTGATTCCCCGTTGCCCATACGGATGCATCCTTCCTGAGAAAACAGAAATAATAGCTGATCTGTCCAGGACCACCTGATACAGAGGGTTTGTGCAGTTGTCACTGCAAAGGGCATTGGTTTAGGAGGCATCCTAGCCTGGCTAAAACCCTTATTTGCTATGACGTTGCAGGACCAGGTACATCATTTCCAGGACCTAGTGCAAAATGGAAAGGCAGATCTCCTGTTGAAATAGTACAAGTAACTTCAAGATGATGAAAAGAGAGTCACTAAACCAACCTCAGGGCCCTCCGAGTGCAGACTCCTGTAGGACTGCCCTGGCTGCCCAGGATTAGTATCCTGGGGCTGCCCTAACTAACTACCATGGACGGTGGCTTAAAACAAAAGAAATTTATTCTTGCACAGCTCTAGAGGCCAGAAGTCTTGGAATAAAGGTATTGGTAGAGTCCTGCTCCCTTTGATGGTCCCAGGGGAGAATTCTTATCTCTTGCAGCTTTTGGTGGCTCCAGGTGTTCTGTGGCTATGGCTCAGCATTCCAATCTCTGCCTCTGTCTTCACATGGTCTTCTTTGAGTTTTCCCCTTTTCTGTTGCTTATAAGAACATTTGCCATTGAATTGAAGGCCCATCTGGATAAGCCATGATGATCTCAGCTCAATATCCTTAATTTAATTACATCTGTAAAAAACATTTTTCAAAGTAAGGGCACACTCAGTTTCTGGATTTTGGGACACAGACGTATCTTTTGAGCAGACACCATTCAATGCACTACAGGCCCTCATGAAGCCAGCACTGACCTCAGACAGTTGTTTTCAACCATCTCAGCTTCAGTGGCTCATCGGGAAGATGTAAATAGTGAATGCCCTATCGACCTTGCATGGGAGGTGTTTACAGAATGAAGTTGGCTGAGGTACACGAAAGCATTACAATGCTAAATCCCATTCAAATATAACAAAAGTTGAAATTATTAAAATCAAACACAATTTTCTAGCCTCCCTGTTCCTCCACTCTAACATAGATCCATTTCTCCACTCCTCTCCTTGGCAAACTCCTTAGACATTTTTTACACAAGGTGACTCCACGTCTTCTCTCCCTTCACTCCCTCTACCTCATCCAGAGTGGACTGTCCTCCCATCTGTCCCCACCAACCACCAGGAACATCCTCACCAAGGTTACCAGTAAATTCCTGCTTCTCGGGCTAAAGTACCTTGCCTGTGACCTGTGACTCGGTCATTCTTTAGTATTCCATGCTTGACCTCTCTCTCTGGAGGACTTCTCAAGATGTCCTGATTCTCTTCTTTCTGGCTGCTCTGTTTTAGGAACCTTCTCCTTCAACCTGATATCCAGATTTTGGAGTTCCTAAGATTTTGATCCCTTAGCCTCTTATTATCTCACCCTGTGCATTATCTCACCCTATCTCTCTCTCTGGGTAACTCTTTTTCACAAGAACTTTACCAGTATACTGGTGATCTACAATATTTATCTCTGGCACCAACCTCTCCTCTAAGCTTAAAACTTACTTATCCAGCTGCAAATCTGACATCTCTACCTGGAGCACCGCATGTTGAAAACAAAGTGCATGATATCTATCCACCTCCAACACATGTAAACACCTGCAAACACAGGTACACACATGTGTCGTGACACCTTGAGCTGTGTCTGTCTCAGGTTCTCTCATTTCCACACAGTTACTCAGATAAGAACCTTGGCATTGCCTTCAGCACCTCCTTCTCTTGACCTCCCACATCACAAGTTTCTACAGTTTTCTTCTTCAATGTATATTCAAGTCCATATACTTCCTTTCATCTTTCTATTTCTCTTATTTTTTCCCTTTGTTTGTTTGTTTTGTATCTTAAATTTCACATATGGGAGAAATCATATGGTATTTTTTTCCCCAGCCAGACAGATTGTCTTTTAAAACACAAATCAGGATGGGGAAACTTGCTACTTAAATCTTTTGGTGACTTCCAAGTTCTGACATGACTGACAGCTTTGTATAGGTCTCTTTCCCAAACGCAGTCTTCTCACCTGGACTGTAGCCAAACTGGGTTTTTCTTGGGTCCTCACACCTTCCACTGTGGAATCACCTTTACACTGTCTCATGGCTCCTGCTCTTTCTTTCAGTCTTTACTTGAAAGAAACCTTTCCTGATGATGTGAAAAATGTACCCTTTCTCCAGGTTTACTCCTTGTCTGCATCCTGGTTTCTTCATTGCATCACCACTATTTGAGATCAAGTACTCATTGGCTCGTTACTTGTTCCTGGTATGACTTTTCTGAGACAGCACGTCCCTCGTATTTTCTGATGAGACGTGCCTATGGCAGAGCCTAGACATGGAGCTGGTGGTTGACAAATGCCCAGTGAATGGATGTTGAATAAATGAATGGAGGAAAAACCCACCTTCCCTTCAAGGACCTAATATGTTAACATGAAAATGTTACTGAGCATAAGTGATTCTTCTCACATCATTTGTGAGGACATGGCCGGGAAAGGCTGGTGACTTATGTTGTGATAGGAATGATGGGAAGGACATGGGCCATCTGGAATGAGATGGACCTTCTGGAAAGGCATAGACTTTAGGAAGTCAGACTTGTGTTCTGGTGTTCGAGAAGGTCTGGTCCTGCAGCTTACTGGGGTCTCAGGAAGGCTGATGAGTAGCTAGCAGGGCCCACAGAGGATGCAGAGGCAGGGACAGTGAAGAAGAAGCCAGCAGGGTCCCGGCTGGTGGAGTTGCCCACAGGTTCTAGGCAGCATTCTAAGACAGGTGTTCTGGTTCCAAAACCTGCTTTTGAGCTTGAAGCCTGGTTGGTGTCCACGGCAGGATAGCTAAAGAGCAAAGGCTGAGTTCCAGAATTTCAGTGTGGAAAGGTGTTTCCCTACCTTAATTTGGTTAGTAATTGTAATCATGGGACCTAATGGCTCCCTTTAAAGTCATTAACTACTTTACCTTGTTTGGGGACATACGTTTCACTTACGCCTGATTTCACCATGTCTCACCTACTGACCTAAGAAATTGACTGCATCTTCAAAAGAAGAACCATCATTCTTTCTTGCCTTAGAGATCTATGCAAGATATATTTTTTTTCCCCTGCAAAATCCGTTTTTAAAATTCTTTTCCACAGAAGGGTTTTAAGCGATTGGGTATTCGGTGACGCATTCTTCCTAGAGAGTCGAACAGTGTGTTTTTGAAGCTTCAAAATAAGAAGCTCTTGAAAACGACCACCATATTTCAACCGTGGAAAGTATCTAATAATCATGGACTCAAGATGTTTTCCATAATATTTTTATCTTTATCTTGAATGACAGCGATAGCGTGTCCAAAGAATGTGCGAAAGCGGCGGCATGTCAGGGGAAGTCTTTTTTGTCGGTGGAACTGTCTCATGTGCTTGCATTAGAAAGTGTTATGATGTCAATGCAAATGCAGGTGCCATTACAGTGTCAACGGGAGACGTCTCCCCTTGCTTTTGTCAGTTTCAATTAGATGCTTGATGTTACCATAATGCAGTTCCTTCCCCTCCCCCACATTTAATGTACTTAAATTCTGAAAGTTACCACTTTTAAGAACCGTGCTGTATTTCCTAATGGCACTCCACAATGAGCCCATATTAAGAAGTAATACATTTTCCATACAGAAAGGAATATAAAGTAAGTTCCATAAAAGTACAACACACTTACATTTTAAAGTATATAACATTAAATATATTAAAAGCACATTGTGTCATACCATATATATTAAATACCATGAAAAAAGCCGGCTTTGCAATTTATTTTAAGTACATGAGAACTGCATTTAATAAAATGTTTAAAATATAATTTATTACTGTAACAATTTATTAATAATGATAACTAAATGCTGTTGAAGAGGTTATTCATGAAAGAACGGTTTGTCAAAAGAAAAGACTTTTCCATTCTAAAGATAAGGGCAATAGTCAGAGAGGCATAAATTTTGCCCTTCTTGGTAATTTAACAATTCTAAAAGAAGCATGCACATTAAAAACCTTTCCCATAACTGTTATTCTTTAAAATACTGACGGTGGTGAGATCTTATTCTGTACATAGACTGATCATTTATTCTGTGGGGTTCCCCTTTTGCCTACAAAGAGTGGCACAGATAACTTCACTTGTCTTTATTGTAAACACTACCTCCTCATTTAAATGATAGTCAGTTTGTGCTGAAGCTGGAGTATAAATATTTTACATATTGCATAACATAAACATCATTACGTTGCCTCCTCTGGGAGAGTCGGTACGTGTAGAATATTTGTCAGTGCCTGAAGCTCAAAGCCATGGTAAGAATGTCAGATCTGGAATATGTCACTTTGAGCTTTGCATCTTGTGTATTTATTTCACTCAGGCTGGTCTGTATAAAGTGCCATAAAATGTACATACCGTACCCAGAAGATGATCTGTGTCAGACAAATGACAGACCCTTGCTCCAAAGGCAGACACAATCTACACACTTGGGAAGGGACGAGAAAACAAAAAACAAGCCAAAAAATCCAAAACCAACCAGAAATATGCCAAAGAGGGAAGTCAAGTACCATTGATAAATAGCTGATATTCCTAGGTTCTTTCAGGAAACCATGTTTAAAAGTGAGAGAAAGCTCATGGTGGGTGTTTTCGCTCAATGGATCATAATCTTCTAGAATATCCTAGAAGAGAAAAGTGGTAATCATGTTAACAGTAGGTTGAGTTTTTCTCAGCTTATCTGCCAAGTCTGTTGAGTAGAGCTCCTTGTGTATGCTCATCAGTCTCAGCCCTCACTGTCTTAATAGCCCTCACTGTCTTAGTAGCATTCACTGAGTGCCCATCTACATCGCAGCAGAGATGCCAATAAGACATGGGTGATGTAGGAATTTAGCTATGCCAACAGAATGTGGTTTGCATTATTATTCTCCCATATGACACAGTGAGTCCGGTTGTCAGGGCTAGCATGGGAGCTGTTGGAGAAAGACATAAGAACTGATAAATGAGTTAAAAATATTTAGAACTGTCTCATTAGCAAACTGTTTTGCTTAGGTTTGGACCGTTGTATCTTCCACAAAGACACACAGCTCTCTACCAATAAGTTAAGAGGAGTGAAGTTAAAGGACAAGGAACTGTATAGTCCTCACCACTAATGTTCTAGAATTGCAGACTCTGGGTTCTGGACTTTCAAAAGGTGCAGGTTTGCTTCAGTTTGCTTCAGTTGCTTTCTATTTCCCTCCCTGCTGATAAGACCATCCCAGTCATTTCAACTCTCCAGCTCTTGTCCGTCACTGAAAATGTTCCAGCCAAGAACCCTGATCTTAACAATGGATGCTCACCCTAGACCTGTTCAGTTTTAGTGTCAGAGGGATTGCTTAACAGAAAAAGAGAATGAAAGAGGTAAAACACCTGCCAAAATATTTCATCCACCTTTTTCTATTCTTCAAACGTTCATCAAGAGATGAACGGATAAATAAAAGGTGGTATATCGATACAATGGGATGTTACTGGCAGTAAAAAGGAACGAGTGATGATACATGCTACAGCACAGGTGAATTTTGAAAACATCATGCTATGTGAAAGAAGTCAGTCACAAAGGACCACATGTTGTGTGGTTCCACTGGTTGTTTTCTAACACTGGCGGAGCTGCGGCTGGGGCAGTGGCAGCGTTGGGGCATAGGGTTGAGGGATGCAAACATATGTACATATACTACAATCCATTCGATTCTGCCCTTCTAGTGAATTGTGTGGTCTGTCGATCATACCTCTCAGTAAAGCTATTTAAAATTAAAGAGAGTCCCCAAAATAACCCTATAGCACTGAGGATCAATGGAATTCAAACTGGCATAACTGAAAGAGGGAGGTTCGGCTCAATCCATTAATGAGGTTAACTCCAGGCTTGCCTGGATACGGGGTTTAAACAGCACTGAGAGCCTTTTGTCCTCTGTCTTGCAGCTCTGCTCTCCTCCAGAGGTCTATGCACGATGGCCTCTGGAAGTGCTGTGCTCCCTAAGCAACTTCATACCCAACCATCCTGCACCTACAGGACCACCAGGGAAAAGCCAGAGTTACTTCTCAAATGGACCCAGAAAAATATAGCAGGAATGGAGAGCTCAGGAGAGAACGGATCCCAGGAGGAAACAAGGTACAAGTATTAGATGTTGGGTGAAAAGCAAGAGAGACAGAATGATGGACAGAGCACACAGGGGTACAGGGAGGGAGAGAAAGATGGCAGATAGGTGATAGTTAGATAGGTATCCACAGCATACGTTTTTAAGAAAATTCCCACCAATTATTTGTTCTTATGCTGAAACAATGTACTTTTAATTATTGTACATTTCGATGATTTTATATCATTAAGTAAATTTCTTCAGATAACACTTATTTTCCAGACTGTTTTTTTATTTTCTTCTAGACAAGGAGATGCGTTTAATTTATTAATTTTTTAAGCAAGAATGTAGTCTGGGAACAAAGTATAATGCAAGAGAGAAGAAATATCCACAAAATATGGAAATTTCTCATATCCATAGGCAATTTTATGAGAAAATAATCTCAATAAAGCAGAGGATCACATCTTGAAGATAAAACAACAGAATCACATGAAAAAGGAATATTGCAAACCTAAGAACATACAGCAAGAGCTGGAAATAATCTCACTATAGAACTAGGAAGTAGAAGCCAAGAGCCACCATTTCCACTCTCTGGAGTTTTACATTTTCATAAGAGTTATCATTATTTGAAAGATAAAAGGAAAAAAATGTAAAACTATCTGGCTTTGGTGGCTTTGTCGGAAGTAGTTATTTGACAGTATTTTTAGTACTTTCTGTTTTGTCTACTCAGGATTTCTGCTTCCTCTTGGGTCAAATCAATCATCAGAAAACAGTTATTTCTTCAAGATTTTGCAATTTATTTATCCAGGGGTTTACATAATCTTTTCTTATATTAATTTGTTTCCTTACTTCTATAATTATATCACCTTTTTTGGTTCCTAATATTTGCTATGTATGTTACCTACTTTGTTTCTCCTCATTTTCCTTCTTCAACCTCCTTCTTCCTGTCCTCTCCAGCTGCATTTGCCAGATTCTTGTCCATGCTCATGCCTTGAATTTATCAATCCCGCTGCTCTGCTATGGTTTCGATTACACTATTCACTCATTTATGTTTGTCCGTCATTACTTCATTTGATCCTCATGTCTGCCCTAAAGGGTAGATCATCTATTGCATTTTATAGAGAGGAAAATCAGGGAAATTTTTCTAAAGGCCCAGGAACAGCATGTTGTGAATCCCGCCAGCCTCAGTCCAGGCCACCACACCATTTCGCCACTGTTTATGTCAATTCTATTGCTTCTATAATTACATTTTTAAAAATCTTAACTTACTTTTGCTTAATGTCATTGTGTAATGTTGAGTGAATCATGTTCCAATTTCTTACATTTTGTGTGGTGGCTGTCTTCCACAAGTGTGCATGCCAAGAGAGTAAAAATGGAAACTTCCAGACCTTTTAAGGACCGGGCCTAAAACTGGCCCAGCATTGTTGCATTCTTCAGTCAAAGCAAGTCACACGGCAGCCTGGATTCAAGGAGAGACAGACACACACTGTTGATAGGAGACCAGCAAGCAACTATGAATCCTTTTAAACGGTTTGGCCGAAAAATCACGCTGACGGCTACGGAAGACATCTGTGATGCCTCTGCTCACATCCACTGTTGAATGACCATTGTCTCATGAAGCAAAGCCTAGGTAGAGTGCTTGTGTGTGTGTGTGTGTTTTAAATTCCAGATAAAATATATGGTGCGATGTTTATAGATATTATCTGGAATTTATCGCAGAAAAAAAAAGAGGAACAGAAGTTGATGAGGACATAATTGAAACCATATTGACAATGATTTGATGGTTTCTAAAACCAAGACGTTTACATGGGGCTCATTCCATTATTTTTTGCCGATATTTGTTTGGAAATTTTCCATTATAAAAAATTAAAATAAAAAGCAATTTTAGTTCTAAATGATTTGGGATAAGTGAAGGGTCCCCCAGATTCATCGGTACTGCTTAGTGTTTAAGCAGATTGTCCTTGCTCTTGGGGGGGGTGGTTAATATTACTCGCGTTTTAGTGGGAAGGTCATAAAACATTTATCAGGGCCTGCCTGCTATCAGGATTTCCCTCATTTTTATTTGATTTTTGGCTTGATTTGTTTTTGATTGTTTAATACTTAAAAAAAATCTAAAAGTATATTTCATTATCACACAGATAATATACTTCCATGAGAAAAAAGAGGAAGGAAAGGAGGACAAGAAGGGAAACTAGATTCTAATGATCCAAAAGGAACGACTCGGATGTCACGCAATGGGCTACTTCCGTGTCAGGTATTCAGCCCACTGCCCTTGCTGCGCTGGTAAGGCAGCCCTTCTGAAATCCTGTAAGGTATTTGGAAGAAGGGCCTCAGCAAGAGACACATGGCAGAGCTCTGTGGAGGTCCAGTCTGTCAGGTCTTGCACAGTGCTCAGTGACAGTCTTAACTGTCCACGCCCACCTAAGAGGATAGTCAGTATACTGGCAACAGCCAGGGTGGCGTCCCTTGTTGCCAGAGTCCATCCGGGAGCTGACATCACTACCTTTCTGAGAACCACTGACGTGATTAATGTGTCAAATGTTTGGATTCCCCAATGAGTAAGTGACCAGGGTCTATTTTATTGTGCATTCTTGATATGGTTGAGGTCAGGGAAACACTTCTCCAAGCTGCCCTAGTGCTCAGGCTCCTGCAGCAACTGGTGGGGGTGGGGTCTGCTGTGGTCCCTCCCTCCCCCTTCCCTCTCCTCACCCCCCACATCCCTGTCCTTGCTCCCTCCTTCTATCAGCCTCCCCTTTTTGGGTTTAGGCTTCAGTACCTCCAGCAGCTAGTGGGCTTGCTCCGTGGAGAGGAGGAAGCGAGGGCAAGGTTCGGAGAGCTCCAGAGGGACTAGGGTCACACAGTTCGGCAAGCCCAGAGCCCACGCTCTTCCCTCTGCTGTGTTCCCAGGGGAGCTGCTGATAGACTTACCCTGGACCCTGTGTCCATCCGTGGGACAATCACAGCGTCCTGTAATTAGGTCTGTGTCACTCCGTTCTCCCACCCACGGCCGGGGTGTTTAGGGGCTTTGATTGGCAGGCTCATGAACCTCAGAAATGGAAGGGATTATACCCCCTCCTATGAGAAGTTGGATAGAGTAGTCCACGTGGGCCGCCATGACAGAATACCACACACTGGCTGGTATAAAAAACAGACATTTATTCTTCATAGTTCTGGAGATTGGAAGCTCAACATCAAGGTACCAGCTGGCTGGCTTCCTGGTGTGAGCTCTTTTCCTGGCTTGTATGTGGCTGCCTTCCTGCTCTGAACTCAGCTGGTGGAGGGAGAGAGATGCGGTGTCTCTTCCTCTTTCATAAGGGCAATAGCCCTATCATCTTAAGGCCTCATCCTAGGACCTCGTTGGCTCTATCCCCATGTACAGGCGCATCAGGCAGCGTATTTCCACATACGATGTACGGGGACACAAGCATTCGGTCCATTGAAACAACAGAAGAAAGGGCCTCCGGCAGATGCACAGACACTATTGTAATTGGATTTTTATCGATAACAAAAGAGTTACAAAAAACACGATGCAATTGGTACACCATTGACCTAAGCATACATTTACATAAAAGAACCTAAAAACAGTGTGCAGACTCAGGTGGAACCCAGCCGGTGGACCTCTTGTCCTTCTCCAGGCATGGGTACTGCAACGTCTGAGGTGGTCTGTCAGACCCTTACCCTCTCAACATCTCCCAGGTCCCATCCGCTGATCCTCCATACACTGCCTCCTGCTCCTGGCCATGTGCTAATCACAGAAATTCCCATCTCCATTTGGAACTGCTCTGTGTTCATAACCATAAAGTGTAACATCTTCAGCAATGTGAGTGGTAATCATTGCTGTTCCTATTTGCTTCTGTGCAGGTCTGCATAAAATCTGGGAATGGAGATTCCTCCGATTATGAAAACATGTCAGCTATGACTAAATGAAGTAGCAGTACCTTACTCTCTGGATGACTTCGAAAATGCTCCAAAATGCTCTGGATTTTTAACTATTTTTAACACATTTCTCACCATTCAGAAATTTTTTATTACTTTTTAATTTTTTAATTTTTTTTTTTACTTCCTGGTTGTTTTGTAATTATCCACAGAGCTTGGAAAAAGATTTGGGGGCCACTTAGATATGCGTTGCCCATGCTCGAAAGACTTAAGGACTTGTTTGTTTGGATGATTGGACAGAAACAAATGTACCAACCTGATTATGGAGATTCAATTTAATACAATACTGTGTAGAAGGGTCTGGTGCAGTGAATCAAATCCCAGCCTGGAAGTCAGGAAGTGAAAGATGTCATCCCAGATTTTGTGATGGGAGCATAGTATCCAAAAGTATTAAAATGAAAACAGTGGCAATTTATAAGGATGTTTTCCTTGTACCCACTGTTCAAACTGAATGGACGAGATTTAATTTATACTCTGTAAAATAATTTCATCAACCCCCTTGATAGAGAAAAAAATGTAATTATATATGACTTATGTTCGCATATGACTGTATCTGCGTAGAACATGATTCAGATGAAAAGAAGACTCGGGATGCCTGGTTGGCTCAGTGGGTTAAGCCTCTGTCTTCTGTTCAGGTCATGATCTCAGGGTCCTGGGATCGAGCCCCGCATCGGGCTCTCTGCTTGGCAGGGAGCCTTCTTCCCCTTCTCCCTCTGCCTGACTTTCTGCCTACTTGTGATCTCTCTCTCTCTGTCAAATAAATAAATAAAATCTTAAAAAATAAAAAAGAAGGGGCGCCTGGGTGGCTCAGTGGGTTAAAGCCTCTGCTTTCGGCTCAGGTCATGATCTCAGGGTCCTGGGATCGAGGCCCGCATCGGGCTCCCTGCTCGGCGGGGAGCCTGCTTCCCCCTCTCTCTCTGCCTGCCTCTCTGCCTCCTTGTAATCTCTCTCCCTCTGTGAAATAAATAAATAAAATCTTTAAAAAAAAAAAATAAAAAAAAAATAATAAAAAAAAAATAATAAAAAAGAAGACTCAAGATTTTGTAGCACATAGGGTTTGAAGTTGTCTATTACTGTGAATTAAGCCGAATTCTGGCTGCTTCATTTGTCTGATTCCTTTCTTTTGAAATCATGTTCCCATTTTTATAAATTTTATTTATTTTCAAGTCAGCTTTAATTCATGAAGTTTACATGACATTGTATGTTTTTAGAGCAAACTAAGTGACATGCAGTGGTCACAGCCCCTGGGCGCCTCAGGTCAGGCGTTCTTCCCCCGGGGTCTGTGGATCCTCCCAGGCCGCTCCTCAGGGGTGGGTCTGTGGGGAGAATTCACAAGAACACGTGGCCTGGGATGGGCAAAAATCATGTCTGAATTTTGCACTGGCCTCTAAGAGCATCCTCTTAGAAAAAAATGGTTCCTTAGAACCATCCTCTTTAGAAAAAAAAAAAAAAAGATTTATTTATTTAAGAGAGAGAGAAAGAGAGAGAGTTGGGGAGGGGTGGAGGGAGAGAGAGAGAATCTCAAGCAGACTCCTTGCTGAGTGTGGAGCCTGACTTGGGGCTCAATCCCCGGACTTTGAGATCATGACCTGAGCCGAAATCAAGAGTTGGACACTCAGCCAACTGAGCCACCTGGGTGCCCCAAGAAGCATCATCTTTTAATGACAAATGTGGGCCACAAATTGCAATTTTGCAACTTTGTCAGTGATGGAACTCACAGATGTGTTCCTGTTGTATTAGTTGTGCAGCAGATAACTTAAAACATCATTTATTCCCATCACTACCTTGGAATTTTGGTATGCTTATTCAAACTAATTCAATTTACTTACGATTATGAAAGGAACATATTCTGAAATCACAAATATTTTTAATACCGTGATAGCTGAATTTCAGTGTACTCAGTCGCCTTGCTAATCCTATGCAATCCTTTTTATCCATTTATAAACATTATTGGGAAAAGAGGTCCATGGGCACAAGACTGTGAAGGGGTCAGGCTCTGACCTAGAGGAGGGGGTCAACTCTCAGTAAAATTTTCTTATCAGTGCATGTTGGTTCTGCCAACCCTTTTCTCCTTCTGTGCCTGTCTTCTGCCTCCTGGTTATATGTTCCTTCCAGGCAGAGATCTAGTGCCTGGGACCTCAGGGCCTTTGGAGTTCACCAAGGGTCTGTGACACCTTGCCTCTCTCCAAGTTCCCCCTGTTTCAATTTAAAATTTCCTCTAAGCCTTTTTCCAGACCCAGAGGATCCCCATGACTGTTTTGAAACTGATTACCCGAGATGTTTGGGAGAAATTGATGACATGTCTGCTAACATGGAGATAAGAACCCTCACTTTCCCTACCAGGAAATTTGCATTAAGTGAAGAAAAAAAAAATCTGATCAGTGGAATCACCCTGTAAATAAATAGAGGGAGCAATGGAGAAGTGATTTGGAGGAGAGACGCTATAAGCTTTTCCCATATACATAAATGCTGCATGGGGGCGGCCCATACAGGCAATAATTCTTCATCACTTGTCCCGGGTGGCCCTCAGGAAGGCTTCAGGGCACCGTACCCAGCTACGGTGGGCATAAACACATCAGGCGCTTTGTGCCCCAGAGAACTGGGCTCTGGATCGTTTTCAGAGTCAGATAATCTTGCCTTCCCCAACAGTGGATTCAAATCCTAATGTACAAAGGGAAGGCTTATTAAATTAATAAGAAAATGTCAAAATACTGTCAAAAATACTTCTGTTCATTTTTTGGTTTTTTTTTTTTTTTCTTGTTTTTGCTGCCATCAGAATGTACTACAAACGTAGCTACTTGGAAGTTTGTTTGTCATCTCTCAGATCTGGTGTCGGAGGGCCAGGTGGACTTTGGTCTTGCTCCTGTACTCGGTGTCTCAGTGGGTTCCACCAGTCTGGGCTCTGGTCCTGTGGCCTGGGAGAAAGTCTACCTCAAGCACGTGTGGGTTGCTGTTGAGTTAGTTGCCTGGGGCCCTGGGTCCTGGCTGGCTGACTGTGGGGCTGCCCTCTGCTCCGAAGGCCACCGACATCTACAATGCAGCTTCTCCTTCAAACCAGGAAAACATGGTAGGTCCTTTTTACTCTTCTAACTCTTCCACTTGCCTTCTTTCCTCTGCTTCCAGCTTTTAAGGGCTCATGAGATTAGCTTGGGCCCTCCTGCATAATTCCTGATAATCTCCCTATTTTGAGGCCTATCTGCAAAGTGCCTTGAGCCATGTTGGGTGACATATTCACAGGTTCTGGAGATGAAGATGTGGGCATGTTTGGGGAGCTACTCTGCCTGCTACAGGGCAGGTGAAGCAATCCCAGCTAACCTCTAGGCTGCTTCTTTTGGGGAAAAACTTTCATATTAACAGAAAGTCTTGATAAGCTCGGATGTTACTGCCTCAGCTTATTCATGGAAATCTCTAAGAGTAGATTAATCAGCAAATATATCTGACAAAGATAGATATATTGGGGCTATCAGATAAATTTTTTTGATCTCCAAGCACGCTGCATGCATACATTTTCTCAGTAAATTCAAGCTGTTTCCTTTGAGCTGTCTTCCTCTCACGTCTAACGGGTCACGAGATGGGATTGTGGCGTTTGCTCCTGACAGCACCCACGCTCTGGTTCCCTGACAGCTCCACGAGTCTCTCCAGAATGGGTTTGACCCCCCTTCAAACTAGTTACCAGGTCTTCTGAGTTCCTTCAATTAACTGGTTCCTTTAAATACTGTCACTCAACGCAATTGCTGTGGGCAGGCATGGCTGGACATCTACATCATGTTGTCAGAAATTAAGCTTTTTGATGACCATTCCAGCTGCTTTGTGCCTTTTAGTATTTAGATGGCATATTTCCTGGGAAATTGATACTGGGCCATATCAGAGTTGCTGCTTGAGATCAAAGTTCTAATGATTGTGCCCGTTGTTTATTGATTCTACCACTACGCATAGTAGGGTGTTTTCCTCAATCATCCTTCTTCCTAAGTCATGAGTCTGGTTGTTCTTCCATGGAGTCCGAGAAGATCACCTCCAGAACCAGAACCCCAAATGCACCATTACATTCTTCCAAGATGTGATTCAAGAGCAGGTAGTTCACGTTTTTGAGGATAGGATAAATAGCAGGTGTTAGTCCACATCTGCAAAGAATATTTGCTATGTTCTTAAATATACATATTTATATCAGTACCAACTCAGAAAGAATATAGAGGCTGTTAATCTTTTTAAATGCATAAAAGTTATACTTTGCATATGATAAAAAGTTCTTATTATATTACTATACTAAACGTCCATATTTTCCCAGGAGAAAATTTTCCTCTTGAAAAGTGAAATAAAGAGTGCAGTTAGGTGATATTTAAATATCAGAGAATATGGATAAAATTTACCAACTAAATCTAACATGTGTGTCTATGATCCTTTTGGTTGTTTGGTGGGTTGAACCAGCTATTAAGCAACGTCATGAAAAAACAGGTTTGACTAAAATTGTTTTAAATTAATTTATTCTGTCAATTAAGTAAAAATAGTGGAACCAGCTAGCATATATGCTTAGACTTGGAAAGATACATATTCTCTTTCAGCGTATTTGAGGGTTTGAAGCAAATCAATACATTGGCATTGGGGAAGGCAACCTGCTTCTCAAATATTTACAGGCTTCTCAATTGGGAAAGTTAGAAAGAATCCAGAAACCATTATTTAAAGGTAGAATGAGGCCACTGAGAGCATTCACAGGTATTCATATTGTGATACAGAATTACAAGAGGGCTGTTCAGAGCACAGGAAGGATGAGGATATTAAAGACCCTGACGCTTGAGGAAAAAGAGGGGGTGAGTTGACCTGACTTTCCAGGGGTTCTTTAACATTGACCTTCAGACCATACTCCTCCCAAAAGAATGATTCAACCGTCTAATAGGAGGGAAACTCTCTCAACCACACAAAAGGTAGACAGTGTAAAAGAATGCCGCACATGCGGATGAAATTAAATGTAAGGTCGACCCCACACTATTGAAGAAAAGAGGTGTCCTTCTATGAACCTGATCTGTCATAATAACACTTAAAATATAGCTAAAGATCTCATGAATTTGCAGTATAAATACGTGTTTCAAGGGTTTGTAACTCGGTCATAGATCAGTTGTTCATTACGATGTGGCAAATACAATTCACCGTAGGTGTGAATGGGTGTGCGTATACCTTAATGGGATTCAGAGAGGGGTACCCGTCCACACTGGGGGTGAGGAGTTGCAGGTACGTGGGCTGTGGGTACTGCCGTGCAGAGCTCGGCACCTCCACTGCAAGCCGTTCAGGAAATGTTACCGGCCTTTGATTTCTGGGAGTAGACAACCTGTTTCCTTCCCCTTTCAACATCTTAGCACTTCCGCTCATCCCTCTCTCTTCTACCATCCCTCATTACAGACCCCTGCAGCTGCCGTTAGGTGTCCTTGATTGTTCAAGCACTCTGTTTGGTAGAATGGCCTCCCAAAGACGTCTGTGTCCTCCCTCGTCCCCGCGACTTGTGAATT
This sequence comes from Ailurus styani, assembly GCA_002007465.1. Taxonomy (NCBI): domain Eukaryota; kingdom Metazoa; phylum Chordata; class Mammalia; order Carnivora; family Ailuridae; genus Ailurus; species Ailurus styani. The sequence continues at coordinate 1,876,239 of LNAC01000076.1, read as the reverse complement.
TGTTTCATTCGTGACAAATTGGACTTTGCAGATGTAATTGCTATTTAAGTCCTTAAAATAGAGAGATTGTCCTGGATTATCCAGGTGTGCCCAATCTAATCACCGTGCCCCTGAAAAGCAGAGCACTTTATGAGTAGACGACATTGGAGGGGTTCAAGGCAGAGAGAAGATAGTCACGCTGCAGCTGCTTCTAAAGAAGGGGCCACATACCCACATCCCTGGAGATAGATCCCAGGGGTCCACGCAGAGCACAGCAGGGAACCCACGAAGGCTCAGAGCAAAGATCAGTGATAGTCAGCAAGGGCATGGCGTGTCAGCCCGAAGGAGCTCAGTGTGGCTGATAGCCCCTTGGGTTGGAAGCAGGATCTGCCCCAGAGCTGCTGTAAGGAATGTAGCCCAAGCTGAAGACCCTTGGATTTTATCCAAGAGACCCAGGTCCAGCCTCTGACCTACAGAATTGCAAGGTAACAGATGGGTATTATTTTAGGCTGCTGTATGTGTGGTCATTTGTAAACAAATAGAATGATTTTTCAAGACTTTCCTCAACATTCCTAGGGTTGTTCCTGGGTTCGGATTCTGACGTATGCTTAAGTAGTCCACCTTATGGATCCTTTTTTTCTCTTCTTGTAGGTTCCCATACTTTAACCTAGGTGTGGAATGTAGTTCCTCTGCATACTCACAAACAAGGCGTTTGTAGGAAATAGGGTGGGATAAGAAAGTCTGCTGTTTGAGATGGTCTCCGTCGATCCGTGTGCTCTGGTGTTTGGATCCTTGTGTGGTGTCTTCCAGTAATGAATTAGGATTAATCTGTATGACCAGTAGAACACAGCAAAGTATTGATATGTGGCCCAATGTCCAGGTCATAGAGATATGTGGTTCCTGCCTTACTATCTCTCCTGCTCTGTGCCATGCCGGCTCCCCAGTTCAGAGGACACTCAAACTCCCTAGGGAGAGCACATGCGGCGAAGGCCAAGGCTTCCTGCCCATAGTCACCTGGGTGCGCCATCTTGAAAGCTGTCCCTCCAGCTCCCGTCAGTCAGACTTTTGCCCCATGCTGTCCTTTCTGATGGCCTGACCACAACCTCAGGAGGGAGCCCATGCCACACCATCCACCTGAGCCATTCCCTGCCTTGGACCTACAGAAACTAGGTGAGACCATGTACATTTGTTGTTAGAACCTGCCACATTTGGAGTCATTTATTACAATGATATATGAGAAATGAGGCTTAATATCATGGAAATTAATATCTTAATATCTCCTGTCTTAATATCTCCTCTTACACATTCTAGCTCCCAGAAGCATGTCAGCCGTTCCACACATTGGAGTATTGCCTCTTCCTGGCTGCCTCTTCCACCACCGTCCTCTGGTCCTGATTCCTTGACAAACAACCTGACCTTCTCAGGAGGGAAACTCCCTTCTGATGCCACCTCAACCCTCTCTCTGCTCTAGGCTCACCTTTGCCTAACCCCTAACCCACACACCAAACAGCTGCGTGCTTCCTGAGACAGACACTATTCTCCCCAGGAGGCAGAAATTTTCCATGACTGCTGTTTCTGTTCCAACAGAATGCTCTTATTCTGTGTTTGGGGAAAATTGGAATTACAGTGGACACCTTCCTTCCCTCCCTCCCCGGGTGCTCACCACACCTGCATGTTGGCGGTTACCTGCTGACACTCTCTTAGCCTCTTCTTATTTAAACTAGCCCCATTTCCCCTACCTTTTCTCATAAACTTGGGTAAGGTTAATTTTCTCAGAGCACTCTAATTTTTCTGTAGAAATCGAATTGTAGAAAATGAGATTAGATATTGTGCTGAAAAATGTACGCTAAAATGGACAATGGAGGAAAGACTCTTCTTTGAATATTTTTCTATTGAAGAAAAACCACGATTAATTTGAACTAAAATCAATGGTGAGCTTCTATTAATTACAAGTTTCTTTTAAGACCATTTTACAAGCCATTAAAAAAAATTCAGTCTTTCGTGTTACTAAAAAAAAAAAAAAAAAAAAAAAAGCCCAAACAACCCTCCTTCTCCCCAAAAGAAACCTATAGTGTTACCCAATTATTGTACATATTATACACAAATAGTGGTTGAGAAAGACTCATAGGTGAAGAATTGAAAAAAAGCAGTGTTTATTCCTACTAGTCACCAGAAGAATGTGGCAGGGGTTTTATCTGAAAGAAAAGTACCAGAAACATCTGAGCAATGACATGTGACTTTCTAAGTGAATATCCAAGGGGACCGCCATCTGTTTGGACAGCTATTTGCTTCAGGGGCATTTGGCTTTTGCTTCTTAAGCCCACTTCTCAAGGTCGGATTTTCCCTTAAAATATTTTTTAAATAAAGTTCCACAATTTAAATGTCTCTTTTCCCTCACATTTTTACTCATTCCTGCTTGATTTGTAATCACAAAAAGTAAGTTCAGTCCCACGTGCTAATTTTAAAGAAAAGAGAAGTAAAAATTCTCTTTCCATCTATGACTTGCCTGTCCATGTGCAAGTAAGTGATAAAATCCTTAGATGGTAGAACGTTAAAATGGTCTCCTCTTGCCTCCTAGGTCTATGGAAGTTGAATTTCCCTTTTCCCATCTACATCCTTATTTTTTACAAATGTCTGCTACTTCCCAGCTTGCTCCTTAATGACCTGGTCTGGTTTGCACTTCTCATGGCCTTCTATTTGCATTTCAGATCCCTGGCTAGTTCTTATCTAATTAAGCCTCGTCTAATGGAGCTCAGCGACTTCTCTATGAAACGCTCCTAGGGTGAGCAGGTCATCAGTAGGAGCCCAGGAGGTGACAATTATTCCACAAAAAGGAGCTTGAGCAGGCTTTGAACATCCTCTTTGAGGAAACTTCAGCTCCTGTACCATGTGGGCTCCAAAGACAGTATAAGTGCCAGGGAGCACCCTTGGATTTTGGAGCTTTGTGTCCATTGGTCTGGTGAGCAGAACTGGGTCCCCTTCCAACCACGGGCAGTGGAAGAGGGCGGGAGGGCGGGAGGGCAGGCAGACACTTGTTGCCTGGGTCTGGAAACCACCCGGCAAGTTCACGCCGAGTACCGTGTCACGAATAATGAGTCCCTGAGTGCCCAGGAACACAGTGACAGCAGCTAATGAGGCAGAACAGTGTATGTGATGAAACAATGACATTTTTTTGAAGTCAGCAATCTGAGGTAGAGATCAATAAGTGTTTTCCAGGGTTAATTTACTGGTCACCATCACTGACACACTATGAGAGCTGGGGGTGAGCCCAGGGGTTCAGGAGTGGGGCTTAATCCAGATAAGTGTGGCGAACATCAGAGGCTTATTTCAGTCACCCCAAACACGGGGACCCCATCTGAACCCGAGTTCTTCAGGCAGCCTGGGCTCAGCCCGGGCTGTTGGATTCTGCCCTCACCTGGATCGGAGATACCTTCCCACTTGACCGTGCCCACAGAGGAAAAGCCTTTATCTACCTGCTCTTATGTGGGTTTCAGGGTTGAATGACTTCTATTTCTATTTGTTTGGGGAAATGGTAACCAGGAGACTCATTTCTGTCTGTAATAGATATTGTATTATATTGTCGGGTTGTACTGTGTATCAATCAGATAAAATTTAGAATATCTGGGCTTTTGTCTTGCCTCTTCACAGCCTCACATTTCGAGCTGAGTGGAGTCCCCCCCCCCCCCCNTACCTGTGAAATAGGAGTGATAAGACTCGCCTCGCAGTAGCAGTTAGAGCTCATGTGATAATAATAACCCTCAGCGAGCCCTTCTTGCTCTCCAGGCACGGAGATAAATGGTTCACTTGTAGCCTCCGAGAAAGCAGGTGGCAGCTCCCGGGGGGCGGGGGGGGGGGGAGGAGATTCATGATCACTACCATCCCCAGATGAAGTGGCAATACGTTTAGAATAGTTTGGATCTTCCTCTCTCTATGTAATTTGAAAGAGAATGTGCAAATTCTCTGATTACAAATGGCACTTAAACGACCCAGTGAGAGCATGGAGGTGATGGTGCAAGTTCAGGTGTGAGCTTACCTCCTGATCTGGGAGCCGGTGAGATACCAGGAACTGAGCCAGATCACTTTCATAAAAAAGAAAAATGGGGCACCGGCCAAACTCCAGGAGAAGGAAAATCCCTGAAATCACACACGGCGTTTCTAAGCTGTCGGAGAGGAAGGGAAGTGGGGAGAGGGTGAGGACCGCTGAGGTCTATGACTGACCTGTGCCTTTCTTTTCACGAAGTAATTATTTATTAATCGTATCTGGTGAAAATGCAATCACCTGACCTTTAAGGCCCAAAGGTAGAGGGAGGGAGGAAAGACTTCGTCTCAATTATAGGGACAAACACTTTGCATAAGTTCGAGGATTGTCTCTAAGTCGACCACAGCAAAGGGAATTGAAAGGGAGATCGCCCCACGGTCATGGCACAGGATCCTAGCGAGGGAGAGAGAGAGAGATTTTTAAGAAGAATCAACTCTCTCATCCAAATTCTTGAGCCAAAAAGAAAAAAAGGAAAAGGAAAAAGAGAAAGAGAGAGGCAGAGAGAGGCGGGAAAGCTGCTCCAGGAAGTCAGCATCCATGAGCGTGAAGTACTGGAACATGAAAAGACTCTGTATCGGAATTACTGATGGGCTGACTCTGCTCTGGTGTCAGCGCCGGAGAGAACATCCTACAGTGATTCTTCTGGGACCAATGGCTGTTGGCTCCAAGCTAGGATGTTTCTCATTCAGAAGCTCTGCCTCAGAAGTCAACAGTTCAACCTTTTCATTTTATTAGAACCGGGCTCATCAGAGAGATGCAAAGCCCTCTCTGTTAGAAGCAGAGGCATTGGAGGCAGCGACCAAAAGATGAAAGAGGGGTTAAAACCTACCCGATGAGACAGACCAGCATCCGTGGCAAAAAAAAAAAAAAAAAAAAAAGCCGATCGCACAAATACAACCCAGATTGCAAATGATGATTACAAACCCATGGGTAGTCAACCCACAGTACAAACTCACCTAAAGCATTAGAAAAGTATATGCGAATTGTTGGACAATTTGCTTATTAAAATACATACAATGCAGCATTTAAACAAGAGGAACCGGGTCCGAGATGTTTATAGTTCAGCTCTCTCTAAGATGCTTGGGATGTGCAAGTGATGGCCGCCATGTAGACTGGAGGGTATTGTGGCCGCAGCGTCTCAGTAGAAATGGAATAATGAGTCAAACGGACAATCAAATATGAGCAGCTATTGGCGGAGGCAAAGCTCGGATGATGGTTTGGCCTTTCCTGGGCATAAAAGGGCAGGACAGAATAGACCATATGGTATCCTCCTGACCTTTAATGTTTCTATGTAACTCTGTATTAACAAGGCAACAGCCAGTCGAAGGAGATAATGCCATCTGGTGCCACGGAGATATGAAGCAGGATAATCTATTAGACAGATAATAGAGGCAAGGCTGTTGGACTTACACCCGACTGCCTGGGAACCGTGAGACCCTGCACAGGAGCCTGGTTTGACGCTGGACTCATCGCAGCCAAGAAAACACGCGGATGTCATTTGCTAAAACTCTGTTTCTCAGAAAGCACGGTGATCAAAATTTTCTACTGGATCATTCTCATAACAATGAAAAAATTAAAAAATAAGTTCATGGCCTTTGGGTGGAACAGTCATTATATTACGGCCATATATTGAAATATGTTGTGGAACCCAATGTGATTAACGAATGAGCTCTGTTTTCCATGAAACTAAACTGAGACTATGCAAAATTTACCCAAAGGAGTCCCAGCAAGTCTTGTGCACTTAGACTAAGCCTTGAGATCATGACATAGAAGGCTTTCCATTCTCCAGGAATATTTCAGGGTAAGGGGAGAGGATGGGGTTTGCTAGGAGACAGGCCTCGTTTCTGTCTGCCCCAACCTGTCACATCCTTTGAAGGCATTCTATAAACAAGAATGAAGTATTTAGGAAAACAGATTTATTGGAGCATTCCCAAGGATTCAAGAGTTTATCTAAGCCAGTGAACAAACAAAAGGTCCCTGGTAGGGAGACTGATAAGGAGGCTGAACTCAGCACTTGGTGTTCACCCTCACACGCTCGGGCCTCCTGCTTTTGTGCCTGAGAAAGCTCTGGCTGGACAGGTTTTCCAGATCCCTTTAGACATTCCTAAATTACTGCACTCCCCAAATTACAGTCCTCAGGGGTCTCGTTTCATTTTCTGGAAATTGGTAACAGGCCACTGTGGCTGATGAAATGAGGAGGGTATCCAGGCAACTATTGTGCTGTTTGATTAACACAGAGACGCCGAGCTGGAGGATCTCACAGGCACCCACGTGCTCCCAACATCCTGTCTGCGGCCAGAGCCCGGGAAAGTTTCCCTGCAGACTTAGCCAGATTCCCGGGCTTCTGCAGCCTGCGTTTTCCATCTGGTCATGGTCTCATGACGTCCCTCACCACCACCTGATGAATCACCATCAGTGATTCATCCTGATCCTGTGTGTGGAGCTGGCAGCCCCAGGATCTGGGCTAAATACCTGCAGGCCTTTGGGCCGAGCACAGAACTCGCCTGTGTGATGGTGAGAGTGTCCGTTCATTCATTCACTTAAAGAGTAGTTACTGACATCTCTTCTGCTCCAATCACTACTCTCAGTGGTTCACTTGATGTAAGGGGAATAACACAGACACACACACACACACACACACACACACACACACACACGTCGCCCTCTCAGAGTTTACTTTCTAGCAAGGGCAAACAGAACATAAAAGCAAACACATTATCAAACGCACTATGACACCTGTTTTGCTTTGAACTATGTCCCCTAAGGAAAGACAAGTTCGGGTCCTAACGCCTGAAACCTCAGTTGGGACCTGATTTGGGGAGAGGGTCTTCACAGAGGTGATCATGTTCAAATGAGGTCAACAGTGCAGGCCTTCCTAGGACCAGCGTCCTTAGGGAGGGGAAAGGTGGCCACAAAGGTACTGGCTGGAGGCAGGGCCCGTGTCTGTGGTGACGGCTTGGACCCAGGCTGGGCGGTCGCCACGAGGAGGTCAGGAGAGGGTGAGTCTCGGCAGCGGTCCTGGGGTGCCCACAGGCTGCCCGAAGACGGGACCGGACTTGTGAGGACAGAGATGTGCAGGGAGACTAGCTGCTAGAAAGCTGGAGCTGCCTTCCCCTGAGACGAGGAAGGTGCTTCATGAGGGGGATGGTCAGGGCTTCGGTGCCGGACACGCGGGGCTGGACAAGCCCATTCACTGGCTGCAGCGATGCTGGCTGAGCTGTTGTGTAGACGGCTTTGGCGTTCGAGGGAACTCGGGGTGGGAGTAGTCATCACACATGTCGTGTGTAAGGTCAGAGCAGAGGAGCGTGTGCATGAGAAGGCCCTCCCAGCATTTTTCAAGGGCCGGGTCAAGAGGGGCCTGCACTGCAGTGTGAACAGGACAGCTTGCGGTCTCACCCCTTCATTCTGCACGGGGCACTCCGCACCTACCTGGTGAGTCCTACTCTGCTCACTCAGGGATGGTCACGTACCAGGGCTGCACTCCCCCTCCTGGGCTGATTTCCATGGGGAGTTTCATGGCCCTCCCTCCTGGGCAGGAGAGAGTTTGGAGGCTTCTCTGCGACAGCCCAGCCGCCTTCCCATCCCAGCTCCCTTCAGTGGGATTTCCAAGAACAAACCCACCTACCAGGAGATTCCTCCCGTGTCCAGAGCCAGTCCAAGAAGGCCGTGTGACTGCCTGGCAGGGGCCAGTCAGAAGCCCCATCCCATACCTCACAGGGAGGAGGTCACGGTACTCCCAGACCAGCGAGGATGCTTGGCAGCCTGCACGTCCCTCCCCGGCGTGGAGGCCACGGTGTCACTGTGCCTCGCTGGCCCCAGGGCCGCTGAGGGACAGCTTGTGGAAATGCACGGCAGTATGCATCACCGTCTCTGGAGGCTTGCTGAAACCTTCCAGAACCTATAAGAAGGCACTTAGCATATTTTGTATTTCTAGAGAGCCTTCCTACCAACAAGCTGTGTGGGGCAGGTCTCATTTCATTAATCCTCGCAGCAGGGGAGAAGGTTGGTAGGGATTGTCAATTTTACCTAATGTCGAGACCGAGCTGGGGAGAGGTGAAATGACTTGCCTGAGGCTGGAGGATGAGTCAGTACCAGGATTTAGATTATAGCCCTGGATTTTTGACTTCTGATCTACCACCTCACACCAGCTTTCTGAGAGCATAATAAAAGTGCACTAAATTTGAGAGTCTGATTCTCCTTCTGACACCCAGCGTGTCTCTCAGCCTTCCCCTGCCCCAATGTCCAAATCCATGAAATGGGGACAATAGCACTTGTCATCTGGCTTGTTGCAGAGCTGGGAGGCATATTAATCTTTTCAGTGATCAGACGGTTTGGAAATAGCTGCCACATACACTCCAGGTTTAGGTTAAGATCAAAGCCAATGACTTCCACATTATTCAATGAAATAGAGAAATCCATTGATTTCATTTCAATGGAGGTAAGAAAAATGTAGAATGACAGGGAGGTTTTGAAAGGATGTGTTTTATTGATCAACAGGGGGCTGGTTTTCTAATTCTTCAGAGGGATCATGGGATGTCTTGATTTTCTAACGTCCAAACCGCTAGTTCCATGGGCATGGTTGAGCCTGATTTAGTTTCCTTGTAACACATGATAGCGATACATGGTTTGTGAAATCACATTTGTAGTAAAAGGAAACAAAGGAAGAAAGTGGAAAGGGTTTAGCATTTGGTCCCCTGTCCTCTGTGTTTCTGTTCTGAGTGCAGTATCCTCTGTAGCTGTTAACATGGCAGTGAAATTTGGATTTATTCCCCCTTTCCAGTGCTGGTTTAGTTCTCCACATTACTTTGACTAGAGTTCTCAAGAGTTAATGGAGTCCATGGTGGAGTGTTTGCTTCTTCTGTTTGAAATCAAACATCTGATCTTTATCTGTGGTGACAGGTTTAATGCTTTTCTTCTCTGACAAATTTTCAGTTGAAGAGGAATGCAAACACTGGTATTGGTACAGTTATATAAAGAGCTAATCTGAGCAAGCCAATATTGGCATCTTGATCCCTAATGAACAGCAGAACCCTGAAGTAGCACTACTTGCTAGAAGGAGAAAAAGAACCAAAACTCCACGTACATTTTCCAGCACTTTCCTTGGCTGCTGCATTCTGACAGAGGAGATAAAAATATACAGACTTTTAGCTTAGAAGTACCAGCATTTAGGGGCACCAGAGTGGCTGTTGGTTGAGTGCTGGACTCTTGATTTTGGCTCAGGTCATGATCTCAGGGTTGTGAGATGGAGCCCTGTGTTGGGCTCTGTGCTCAGCTGGGAGTTGGCTTGAGACTCTCTCTCTTTCCTTCTGTCCCTTCCCTCCACCCCGCAGATAAATAAATAAATCTTAAAAGAGAGAGAGAGAGAGAGAGAGAGAGAGAGAGAGAGAGAGAGAGAGAGAGAGAAGTATCAGTATTTATTACCACCACCCAAGGGACGTTTAGGCTTGTGGTCACCCAGGAAGCAAAGGAAGCAAGAGAGAGAAGCAGATCTCGTTAAGTCCCCATGAATTAACTGGGCTTTTCTTTGACTCTCAGAGTGGTTTTACCCTTTGCAAATGTTACAGTTCTATGCTTCTCTTTGGGAACATAATACTCTGAGAAGTAAATTTGCCTACCATCCATCCATGGGCCTAATGCATTTACTGAACTTGGCCAACTTGGACAGCTTTCCAGATAATGCCTTAAACTTCCCCACCACACAACATATAGGTCTCCAGAGATCCAGAGAGCTTGCTAAGGATGGCAAGAAAGGTAAATTGCTGCAGAGCTAGAATATGCAAGTATGCCCAAGACTGGGACCTTTGCAGTAAAATACTATGTTTCCTATGCAGGGAATATATCACAATATATAGGGTTATTTTAAGTTGATTCTCTCTCTTTATCTCTCTCTCTCTCTCTCGTATTACAACTCATGTGATATATAGGAAAATTGAAAAAAAAATACATGGTAGTAATTTTTGACCACGATCTGCATATAAAGTTATGTAGAGAAAACTTAAAATTCTAACCCACAGTATAGCCTGAACCAATATGGCCATTCGTGTGATGTGAATTTTAAATTAAAATTTTAAAACTATTTTTGTATCTAGTCTAAAATATGCTTAATTCTCTGCTATTTATTTTCTTGGTGGCATGGCTTTTCCTTTTGTAGCCCGCCTCCCCTCACCCTATTAATCACTTCAATTAGAGCTTCTAGCTAATGAATCAACAGATATTTCTTAAATGTCTATTTGGTGCAAAGTAAACTCTTTGGCCCTCTTGGGAAGGAAGGCAAAACTGGATAAGAAAGGGCCCTTGCTCTTGCACCAGGGTCTTCTAACCATGTCAAAGCATTCTGACCATGGAGCTTGTGGGTCAGAACCAGGTTGGTGGTGAAGCTTTGTCCCCTGTTGGCCTGATACTCATGCAATGTGACTTCCAGTAGATGGGGTCCCTTTTCTCTTTGGACCTGCGACTTCAGCAGATTATACCTTCTTGGGGAGTCTTAGCTGAAGCAATAATTGAATTCTGAAGTCCTTGGGTTTTTTTGTTTTGTTTGTTGTTTGTTTGTTTGTTTGTTTTTTATGGTTAACCGATTCCTCCTTCCGTGCACCCACACCTCACCGTCTGGTTAATTCCAGCCCCCTTGGAATCAACCCTCTCTCACTGTTAAGCCCCATAGAAAGCAAGACTCAGACAAGGTAGCTCATTTACTCTCCCAGGGCCAGTCTCTCAACCCCCGGGCACCCCCCCCCTATATTTCCCCTTATTGAGTCCTGGGGAGCCCAGAGCCCACTCAGCAATTCTAGGTGTCCCTTGGAGAAGCCGTGTCGGTGAACACTGCTTCTGCAACTCATTGGTTAGCCCTTTAAAACTCAGACATCTTTCGTGTTCAACGCAAGTGTGTACCTTCAAACAAAACGACAAAAACAAGACATTCTCAGAAAGGTTAAATTAGGAGAGACTTTGCAATTTCTAATATTTATGGGGCACGATTTTATGGATTTCTACTTTTGTGTGGACCAGCTTGACATCATAAAGTTGACCATCAAAGCACAGAACAAAGAGAAAGGTTAGCAGCTTCTGAGTAATGAAATGTTTTTGACTCTTGATTGGATCTTATTTTGTTATTTTGGAAGTCGAAGTAAAAGGTTTTTTGTGATCCTTTCAAGGTAGTCTCGCTCTGAAGCAGGGGTGCTGTGAATGCCATCAGCTCATCTCACATTCACTTAAACATCAGCTTTTGTCCTGTCACTGAACGTAGAACTTAGAAGCTAAATGATAAATTCAGTAGGAATGCCATGAACCGAGGCACTGAGCAAGGAGTGACGTAACGCCTCCTTCCAATGTGCGCTACCTTTGTGAGTTTGTTAATTACCAGACTAATCTGTCAGATTAGTTACCTAGGAATCTGGAAGAGCATCCAAATAAATATGCCCGCAGTAGCGAGAACAGCTGGACAATCATCTCATCAACCAAACGGTGACATACACCTGTTATTAACTATCGCCATCTTCCTTATGTTCTGTGTCGTGACAGAGATTTTAGCTGGAGTTGTAGCATACCCATTATTTCTGTATTATTAGAATATCCTGTATTATGATGTCTATGGGTTAGAGATTTAGAGTGTTCACCAAGGCATACGGTTTGTTCTCCGAAGTGTGGCGGATGTGTCTTCGCAACCCCTCAGGCCCTTCCTTCACCTGGCAGAGATGGGTTTGTGCTAAAACTCCCAAGTCCTCCCAAAAGATTTCTAAGAAGCGAGGAGGAAACTGGTGTGTTGAAGATGCCATCTCTGATCAAAGTCCTTGGTGCTTTTGCCATTTTTGTAACTTTCATAACTTTCTCTCTTTGGATCTCCTCCATTGCCCAAGGAGAGAAAAAGTTTTTAAGGTGGGTATTACTTTTTTATTGTGGTAACGTGTATGTGACACAGAATTTGCCATTGAGCATGTCAGTGACATTGAGTAGAGTCATGGCGTTGGGCAACCATCCCCACCATCCGTCTGCAGAAGTTCTTCATCTTCCCAAACCGAAGCTATGTGCCCAGGAGACAGTGGCCGCTCAGCCCCCGGCCCCCACCATCTACTTTCCCTCTCTATGAATTTAAGTCCTCCAGGTAGCTCCTCTGAGTGGAATCATTCAGTATTTGCCTTTTTGTGCCTGACTTATTTCACTTCATATAATGTCTTTGTGGCTCATCCATGTTGTGAAAAACATTTTTTAATAAGAAGAAGGACTTTAAATTCTAGTCATATATTAAAATTAAACTAAATTGATTTAAACTGTGCATTCATTCAAATAGAAATATCTCCAAAACAAATCCAAACATAAAAGAGATGTCTAAGAATAATACATTTTTTTAAAGAGAGGGGGAAAAAAGAAGTGAAAGGGGATAAAGAAAAACCAAGAGTCATAGAGAACATAAATCTTTAATAAACATTTATGTTAAGCAACTTATCCAAACCAAATCTCATCCCATAGCAACCTGGAGGCTGGAATGCCATTTGCGGGAGGTTTCTAGTTACGGACCTTCTTCCAGGGCTACCCCAACTTTGTCTTTTTTCCTTCTGACTTTCTAAGTGAATTCCTGGCGGCGGTCATGTGGCTTTATATAGCTCTTCAGCTCATAGTATTTCAAATGTTGCCTTTTCTACCTCAAGTGTCTTATCTGAATTTTTGATATACATAAATCTCGACCCTGTTTTTGCAACAAGCATTAGAACCTGGATTCAGAAAGGAGAAATCAAAATGTAAGGACAGGGGTTGGTCCATGGAGCAGTTTTCCAGGCTCTGTGTGGTCTCTGCCCCAGTTACACCATGGGCCCCACAACACACTGATGAGGAGGAAGCCATGTATTCCAGGGAACAATGGAAATGCTCAAAATTGAAAAGCACCTGTTTCAATCATTTGCTGTTTATCTTACTCTTCTTGACTATCACCCTGTTGAGCCTCCCTCCTTGTGCTATTTTTCTCACTCTTTGAATTAAGCCTGATACAAGTTTTGCTCCTTCAACTATGCCCCATTCAAATTCTTCTCAGTGGAAGCATTCCTTTCCACTGTTCCTCTGGATATCAAAATAAGCACCAGGTGTCCTTCCACCACCCTATAAATAATGAATGTATTTCTTGTATTCCTTTTCAGAACTGCAGGCACAGCTTCTCTTCCATTCTACCTCAATTCCCCTATTTTCCTAAAAGTGGAGCACCACCGAGAGCTAATGCATTCTTCCTTCCTCTCCATTCCATCAGGAAGGGGTGGCAGCAGCCATATCTGGGGCTCACTTCTGGGCATGGGCTAAGGTGGATGCAGCTGGCGTGACTAGGTGTGCAGATGGTGTGTGTTGGTGGGTTGATGCTTGTTGGGGGGAACGGGGTTCTAGAGAAGGGGGGACAATTCCCTTCATCGCCATTTCTGTTTGATGTCAACTGTGAGCCATCAAGTCCAGGGTTCTTCTAAAGTCCCGGGGGTTCAGTGTTTTCCCATGTTCGCTCGCATCTTTTGGAATGAGGGCCATGCCCAATCTGTAGGGACCTCCCCGAAATGCAGAGAGGGGGAAGAAAAGAAAACAGAGGCTACTTGGTTGACACCCAGGAACTTTGCTGTCCACCTAGACACAGGGTAATTGACACGCTGGAGACAGGGGTACCGGACCACATGGATTCCCAACAATCACTCTCCTCAGCTGTTGGATTTTCAAACGTGATCTATAGAGTGATGCTGACAGTAGATTTTCTGCAGCAATAAAGGTGGCCTGATTCACAGAATAATTACTGTATGCAAATGAGTGTGATTTTCCTTTGCCCTTTTATGGATGACTCTGCTCTGCCATTCATCAGGGCCACAGATTTCACTTGGGAGGAGACGGATTTAAAGAGACAGGCGCCCCTGGAGCTTTGCTGTGAACTTACTAAATCCACGCTAACTGTCTTCATAAATAGGCATGCATACGCTAGCGTGGGGCTGCCAGACTCTGACCTTTTTGTCTGTGTATTGTTGCTCAGAAAACTGGAGAAAACATGTTACTTGTTGCCCTCCCCGGTCCCAGGTGTTTTGCTGCCTGGAAGAGCAGCATCTTCCAGAGGCGGTGTTGTTCTACATGTGGTTGCGTCGACTGTGGAGGGCTTCTCCTGCACCCCCCACTCACGCTTATGCGCCTGTGTGAGGCGAAGGGAGGAGCAGAGAGCACAACCTTATATCTAGTGCTGGTTCTCATAAACCACAGTAGCGGTGATTTGAAACAAGAAGTATGTTTTTTCTTGACACTGAAATAGAAGGAAACCACCCAGTAAACCCTGGAAGCAAGAACAGGCTGCCCTTGAGGTGCACGTCTTTGCGCTGGGATTCTCCAGGACTTAAGAGCATCCTACCAGGGTGGTTGCATCTCTTGGCGAGTATCTCTGAGTGTGCAAAGCCAGAGGGCGGGTTCTCTCTTGGCAACCATGGTGCCAGGAAAGTTTGGGTAATCCTGCCAAATAGAGTATGTCATCAGTCCTTGGTGTTGGGACCTTCACACAAGGGCACAGGCACGGGGAGAATCCGTAGCACATAATGTGTCATTGTTAAATATAAGCTCCTGCTTTTGCTCCCAGCACGTGGCATGCACCCTCATCCTCTGAGTGCGGAAGAAAGGGGAGCGTGTGTGTTATAAACGGAACAGCCCCATCTGTCAGTGGGCTGTCTTGTTACTCATATTGTAACAATATATTGATGTCAGTACATCCAGAACACACTTTCTTCCACTGTCACTCTCAGAATAAAGGAAAGACACATCAGTGTTTATGTGTACACAAGCAGCAAACACCACTGGAGGCCATCACAGCCTTCCCAAAATGAATGCCAATTAATGTCGACATATTCCAAGAGCACGAAATAGGTGAGCAGGGTCTCCAGAAATTCCTTCTGCTCCTTTACTCCAGCAGGTCTTCCCAGTGGCTCGTAGGGGGGCACAGATGGCTTCATAGACCAACACCAACCATGACATGATTTTAAAACAAAGTTTCAGACCAATACTTGTTCATGATTCCTTCTCATAGGAAACATAGTATAACAATGAAAAAATACCTTTTATTAGTAATTTGTTTTTTCACTTAATTTCTTTCTTTAATGCCTATTGTGGAGCAACATGGAGGACAGACACAATGTTCAAAAGGAGATTCAGTGTTTGATGGCCATGATTTATAACGCAATTTTAAACTCGTATACCACTGCGACTGCATTTGCTGAAAATTGTTTCAGTAACTAGGTGGGTAAATATGCAATGTTCCACTTGAGAAATAGTCTCAAGAAAAACTAATTCAGTTTAAAAAATTCTAAATAGCATACACTGTATGTTGATTGTTCACAGGTTTGCAAAGAAAAAATGTGGAATTATTTATTATTAGGTAAGAGTCAAGAAAAAATGTTTATACTTGTGTTGCTAAAGTTAAATAAAAGTGGACAATTTTAACATTGGTTAAAAAAATCCTAAAGATTAGTAGGAATGCTTAGGACACAAGAAATTAACAAGTAGAAGAGGGTTTAAGAGGATATAGAGAAAAAGTAGCTTGAAATGTACTAATTCTCAGCAAGTGCATTCTTTTTATTTAGCAGAAATGTCCATCACTCTGTAATAGGTTGAATTTTGTCTCTCCAAAAAGGAAAAGTTGAGCTCCTAACCTGGCTTCTCAGAGTGGGATCTTATTTGGAGACAGAGCCTTTACAGAGGTGATCGAGTTTAAATGAGGGCATTCAGCTTGCACCGAAGCCAATTTGGCTGGTGTGCTTATAAGAACGGGAAATGTGGTCACAGATGCAGGCAAGGAGAAGGCTAGGTCGGGCAGAAGGGTGACACTTCTACAAGCCAAAAGTGCTCACGTTTGCCAGCAAACCAAGGAGAGAGGCCTCGAGCAGCTTCTCCCTCCCAGCTTCAGAAGGAACCAACCACACTGATACCATGATCTAGGACTTCCAGAGCCCAGAACTCTGAGAGAATAAATCTCTGTTGTTTAAGCCACCCAGTCTGTGGTACCTTGCCATGGTCTCCCTAAGTAACAGACCCTCATTCTCACACCCATACAATGGGGTGAAAACAAAGAAAAGCCCAGCGCAGTCAATAGGGATGACAGCAGCCTCCTGAAGGTTTACAGAACATAGAGAGGGCAGAAAAATGAGTGTCATTGCTCTCTTTTTTTAGAAGAGGTGCCTACCTGCTGGCCAAGAGCCCCAACTCTGTGGTTTGCATGAAAGCTATCAATCATATTCCCTTCCATCTCCAGGGGACAGGTGATGAGTATCTTGGTTCACCAAGTAGAACATGGAGAAAGGGTTGATCTCCCTGTGGGTTGGAAACGTAATGGGCTAGGGCTGTTGGTTGTTGGCTGCCATGTCTTCTAAGTGTGAAAGAAGCTGGTCCATAGTATGAATGAATGGACTTAACATACAGAAAGGAGCAGACTTGGGTTGTAGACAATAGGAGAGACTGATGGCGTTTGAGTCCCTCATCTCAGCAATCCCCAAAACTCAACTATACACAGCTTTTCAGTTGTGCCCTGCCTTGCCTGTGGTTTGTTCCTATGATGCATATGTTCCTCCAAGCTACATCAAATTCTGTTTCCGTTCTTGCAAGTAGATATCTCCATGTTAATATGCTAATAGAAAATTAGCTGGATTTTACTACTCTTATATACCAAAAGTGTGTTTTAGACCTCTTGTGCAGGTACCTAAATGGATATCACAGATTTTAAAGGGTCTGAAAACTCTATGCCTTGTTAACATTATACTTGATAATTGTTTTCATTAGATCAAATTATATAGTGTTGGGATTCAAGGTTACTACTGCATAGGTAGTCATGGTATTAGTAATTCCTATGACATAATTTTATTTATATGTCTCTCTATCTAACTATTTTATGAGTTATTTCTTTAAGTCTTGCCCTGTGTCTTTATAACAAGTTGCACTGACATTGAACGAGAAGGACTATTGAGTTGCAATTTTAAATATTGCTCATCTTTAGCCAGTAATTCACTGAACTGAGATAGACGGTATTTAGACATTTGTCAGTGCCTATGAGAGTCTTATAAATTCACCTCTATACTTTTCCAACAGTGTGTGTTTTTCCCTCCACAAGTGTGTGCCTCCCTCAATTAAACCTGCTACTATCATGACATTAATCTTTCAGCCTCAATCAATCATCCATGTGTCCATTCATTTGCTTAGTAATTCATATATCATACTTTTGTTGTATGCCCATATGTGTCAACTACTCTGATCTCTGCCAGGTGTTCTCAGACTCAAGGAATACAGCACCAGGCCTCAGGAGTTTTTGGTCGGGATATAGTTTATGCGAATCCTTCACTCCAAAATGGTCAGTACCTTCAGTGGTTGGTAGGATTGAGTCTAAATGCCTTTGCTGACCAAAGTGTCCCTACCTTAGCTCCTCTAACTCAAAATTTGAGAATTAAATACTGGCATTCAGGTAGTTAATCTAAAGTAATGGAATAAGTTGTCACAATTTATGTAGATGTCAGGAGCCAAAGTACAATACTTGAAGACAGCCGAATCATGGCCTGGGAAAATCCATAGCTGCTAGCAACTCATGTATAAGTCAGTCTGTAAGCCTGGGACATTGCTTATGACACAGTTAACTATGGACTTCTTGACTGGCTTCAGATAGAAAGTGTGAAAGTGTAATTGTTCGCCACCCTTGGAAAGTCAACCGAAGAGCTTAATGATTCATTCTTAGTCTTTGGTTCATGAATTCCATCATCACGTCACCAAATGTGTATTATTTACCAGTCATGGGTCTTGAGAATTTAGAACAGGGGTGACCTGGAAAGTGTGGAGCTCTTGTAAGATGGGCATTGAACACCTGGAATCATCACGAAGGGCTGCAAGAGCTCCTGCCCCATTTGCCCACCGCCAAGAAATGGCAGCATCATGTCTCCTACTGCTCATATCAGCAATCTAGGGATCGCCCTTGATACGTTTTCTGGTTTACACCAACTCTACTCCCCAATATACAGTCTCTGTCTGCTATCTTCCTAGAAAGTGACCACTTCTTTGTCCCTCTGACCAAGTGACTTGTCCTTGTCAATGAGCTGTGAAGAGAGGGGATGGGTGTCACCACTGCATGGAAACATTTACAGGTCAGTGCACGGTGCTCGATATTCTCTCAATCCTAATTCAACAAGCAGCCACATTGTAAGTGAGGAGTTTCAGCTTTTGAGCAGGAACAATATGGAACGAAACCCTTGTTGACCTGCATGGAATGGAGCATGAAGGAGCAGTTAATCCGAGTTGTTCTAAGCCACTGAGACTTTGGTGTTTCTTCTCACATAGTACAGCCTGACTGTAATGAAGGAGGTACTTCTCTGTCTCCCAGCAGCATCCAATCCATCAGGAATTCCTACTGATTCTACTTCAGAATATGTTTCGGGTCTCTCTACTTCTAGTCATCTCATCATCTCCTTTGCTACCATCAAGCCACAAGCCACAAGCCATCTCTCACCTGGACTATCGCAATATTCCCCTCTTTGGTTTCCCCGTTACTACTTTTGGCCCCATAAAGAGAGGCTTACAGATCTTTTTAAAACTCTGATCAAATCAAACCGTGCAAGTCTCTACTCTGAAACCTTCCAGGGGCTTCCTTTTATTTATTTTTTTTTTATTTATTTATTTTTTTAAAGATTTTATTTATTCATTTGACACAGAGAGAGAGGTTACAAGTAGGCAGAGAGGCAGGCAGAGAGGAGAGAGGAGGAAGCAGGCTCCCTGCTGAGCAGAGAGCCTGATGCGGGCCTCGATCCCAGGACCCTGGGATCATGACCTGAGCCGAAGGCAGCGGCTTTAACCCACTGAGCCACCCAGGCGCCCATAGGGGCTTCCTTTTAAACTCGGAAGTGTGAACAGCTGCTGTGGGCAGAAGACCCCACACAGTCGTCTTCCTCCCGCCTGCCTGCTCTTACTCACCTCCTCCCACGTCTCCCTCCCTCATTACGCTCCCAAATGCCAGCCCCCGAACCTCCCCGCAGTCGTCTCTGCCTGGAATGTTCTTGCCTCCACCTCCACTCACTGTGCCACTCACATGTCCTCTCCTCACGGAGATCTTTCCCGACTAAAAAAACCATGTCTCGTCCAGCATGTTATTTTCATTCTCCACGTGGCACTCATCCCATCAGATGGGTTGTTTGTTTGTTTGTTTGTTTGTTTGTTTTCAGTCTGTGCCCATGAGAGTGTCGGCTCTTTTAAAGTGGGGAGGCCTCCCCTTTCTTGTTCATAGCTGTATTTTCCCTGGAGCACAGGGAGGTCTTCACTCAAAACGTGTGAACTGGCTCCCTGAATGAGTGCATGAGTGTGTGCTCACAGTCGTACGGGAGCGTGGGGCAGAGGGGAGCTTGTGGCTCAGGGCAAGCCTGGCTCGGGGATGTCTCGCCAGCAGGGATGTCCGCATCTGTCCTCTGGAGGTCCTTCATCCTGCCCCGGTGAGCTGGCCCATGAAAAGCAACAATGCAGCGGGTAAGTGAAGTCTTCCCTCTTGTTTAAAGGAACGAGAGGAAATGAGCATTAGTGCGACACCTCGGGATATTAAGTGCTGACGGAGGATAGAGCACTATCACAGCGTAGAATTCCATTGGTGGAAATCCCCTTCCTGAAGATCTTTCAAAATGGGATGATAGAACGATGTAGCCTAATTTTCCCTTTGTTCTGGAGTCCAATGGTTATTTTAACCAGAACAGCCAAATGAACTATTTGCACAAAAAGCCACCAGTGGACATGTCTTCATGCTGTCGACTGCTTGGAAACAGTGGAAACTACACACTGAATGATTCTTCCAGTATGGGTTTTGTCTCTTATTTGAAGATATAGGTGAACTATTACTCTCAACAGACACTGAGGGATTAAATGAGTGGCCCACCTTTTTATTTTTGAGGGCATATTTAGATTTACTTTAACAGAGGATGGATGATTTTCTGTGTCTTCCCTTCAGACACAGTTTTGTGGCTGGTAAGCATCCTGTTGGGGCCCTAATACAGGCAGGTTTTGCCACTGTGGGATGTCAAACCCTATGGACTGAAGCTCCTTTAGGCTCATCTGAAGTATCATTCAGTTTATTTTATCCACGTTCTGATCTTATGTCTTCCTTTCTCCTCTGCAACAAGACCACTATTACTTCTTCTAATAATAGTTCCTCTGTTTAAAATACCCCAACAGGTTTGGACTTAATGGTTGTTAATATGGGGTGAGCGGTTCAAAAAGGGACTGTCCCCAGGAAAGACTCTGGTTCCCTCCACCCGACACGTCCGGGGAGCTGGTGACGTGTTTTACGGGCTCGGTGGGCTTGGTGGGCTCTGTGGGTTATCTGATACAGCGCTGGGGCAGTCATAAAATTTGTTTCAATGGACATTTAAACAAAGCCTGCTCATTCTCTAGTTTATGGAAATTGATCACTTGCTACCTGGACTGAAGCCATGGAGGAATTTACTGGGCCCAAGAGCTTTGACATTTGAGTGGTACAGTGGGGAAACTGAGGCTGAGGAAGACTTCGACGTAGAGCCGATGGGCGCGGGGGTGCTGGCTCTGGTTTTCACGTCTCCAGGATTCAGGTCACAGGCGATTTTCTGGCCAGGTGATACAGGTTTCTGTTTTGTTTTGCTTTGCTTTTTCATTTTGTTTCTTAACAGCAATTTAAACTGGAGTGGCTGCTGTTTGTCGCTAAGACTGTGGGCACGCTGCCAAACATTTTCTTCACAAAGAGGCATCGGCAGAAGCCAAAGCCTGATGATTTTGGTGATATGCAGAATTCCTTTTCCATGGCTTTGAAGCTCATCCTGCTTCATCTTTTGTCTAAAACCTTTGGGATACATTTGCTCAAATCTCACACTCTCGGACTTGGTGGATGACCAGCACATCTTCGTAATGATAAAATCCTAAAGGAATTCTAGAGAGAAGGACACGATTCAGGAAAATGTGGCAAATCCCATGGAATTTACCGTCTGGAAAAGGACCCCCATGCTAGGTCTCCCCACCATCCTGGATTATGTCCTCGACAGGAAGTGTGCCCCCCAAACACAAACTTGTTTTTTTTAAAGATTTTATTTATTTACCTAACAGAGAGAGAGACCACAAGCAGGCAGAGAGGCAGGCAGAGAGAGAGGAGGAAGCAGGCTCCTTGCCAAGCAGAGAGCCCGATGTGGGGCTCGATCCCAGGACCCTGAGATCATGACCCGAGCAGAAGACAAAGGCTTAACCCACTGAGCCACCCAGGTGCCCCCAAGCACCAACTTATTAGGCCCCAAGATTCTCACAACTCCTTAAATCAGACAAATGGTCTCAAACAAGAAAGCAGACGTGCCCCTGGAGACTGGGTGAAGGAAAGTAGAACATCCTTCCAGTCAAAGTGCCCTTCAGCAGCTCTATACGGCTTCATGACACAAGACAGGTGGAAGAAGGTGTTGCTTAGAGTCGAAAATAAAATCCATGTTCATTGTGAATTACCTTTCAGGGAAAAGAAAAAGAGAAAGAATAGAACAAAAATCCTGAGTCTCCATTTCAGGGTCACTCAACCTGGAAGCTTGCCTGGAAATGTTGGTTTGAGGGTAGGGAGCGGAAGAGTTGCTGGAGGCCAGTGGAAATGTGAAACATGGGGAAACCCTCTTGACTCTCTCTTCGGGAAACCCCATTTTACATGTTCCCTTGGCTCTTACATAATGATCCTCTCTGAGGTTTTGGGGGGAGGGGCGCGAGGGTTTTAGCTTAGAGGGTTTTTTTTATGAATTTAGTAGATTACTAATAAAATGCTTTTAATGTGTTACACAAAGAAACGAATATACGTTAACATAGGAATCACGTAGCACTCGGCTGCTGCTGTTTCAAACACAATGCAAAATCTTCAACTCAAGAACAGATTATTAAAACGACTTCTGAAACTTCCACCGTCTCAGAACAAAACCTTTATCGGGGTGTTTGCAGCGACGGAGTCCCTTAACTTTTCGTTCTCTTCGGCATATGCACTCCTAACTTTTGCTTCTTGATTTTACCTCTAACGCTTATCACATCTGATGCGTCCACACGTGCGCACGCGCTCGCGCGCACACACACACACACACACACACACACACACACACACACACGACAACCTCAGTTTGGGGGTTTTCATGGTACTCGCCCCAGAAGAAATGCTCTCCACCAGCGCTGATGCCTGTCGCCATATCCCATCACTTGCCTGGCAATTAAACTCTGACTGATTTATTGACTGACAGCCAACAAATCCCAACCCGGTTTTTATGATATACATCCTTCCCCGGGCTAAATGCACTCAAACAACAACCCAGTCAGAAAGGGGAGTAGAGGGAGGCGGCGGCGGCGGGGGGTGGGGAGAGAGAGAGTGATATGAAAATAAACATGGAAAGCAGCCTTCGTTGGCAAAAGGAGACATTTTGCAAAAGAAAGGAAGGGGGAGAAAAAGAAACTCAGTGCAACATCTTTTTCAAATCCGGAGTTCTGGGGAGCCAGGGGGAAGGAGCTGCTAAACACCATTACTTTAGCCTGAAGGTGCATTTGAACCTCCTCACGTACAAACGCGCTCTGAAGGGGAAAACAAGACGTGCTTGCAGCTGATATTACAGCCAAGTTCCAGTTTTACCTAAGGGAAAGCAGCTTTATTAAAAGTCATGACTGAGATTGCTTGACAGGTGCCAACATCCTCCACCCTGACAGATGCGTCCGTGTGCGGATGCCACTTTCGCGTCAGCGGTCCCTAGATGGAACTCCCCGCAGCACCATTTGTCTCTCTTCCCGGAGACCACACATGCCCGCTGTTTGCCTCCAAGCCGCACTGCGTGGTTTGATATGTGGAATCCTCACAATGAGACGCAGTAAAAGACAGTTCATTATTTTTGTTTAGAGCATTTCCAAAACAAGCAGAGCGCGCACAGAGATAATTTAAAGATCGTGTGGCAGGTCATCTCCAGGCCAGCGTGGCTCCATTTGAAATGCATAAGAAACTAGCACCTCCATCCTTACACACACTCACCCCTGCACACGCCCACGCACGCGCACACACGCGCACTGCAGCTCATAATGGGCGTGAGGCGAGTGGCGTCGAGCCCTTGACGGATGGCCGGGACAGCCCCAAGCGCGAGTTTCCTATAAACTACAGGGGCGTTGCAACATGAAGGAGCAACCCTGCTCCCTTCTTTCCCTAAATCTTTCTGCCTTTCCTTTTTTTTTTTTTTTTCTTCTTATTTCCTTGCATCCCTCTTCTTTTCTGTTACAGGTGGGCTTTCTCATTGCAGCAGTAGATATAAAATACTCCTGAATGGCTGTATTTATGGGGCCTTCTCGTCCTCCTGTTGGTTTCAAACACAAAGAAAAATGGCCTCTTTCGACCGTGCCTGGTTTGAACAGCAGGTAAAGCTCCAGCAGCCTCCTCTCCAGCCTCCGATGGAAAATTATTACAGATGAAATGATACCGTCATGGAAATGGTAAGAGGAAAGCTTTGGCTTAAAGGATGCTGTGCTAACATGGGAGTGAGGCGGGCACAGGTGATGGATTCTGCCACCGGGACAAGTGTGATCCACGCTGGCGTTGCTTTCCCAGCTGGGGAGGGTGCAAGGCAGGACAGCATTCAGAGAGCTGAGTGATACTGCCAGGATCAGAGATTAGATGTCACCGGGGTGTGACCTTTCTGGGGTGAACCACGGGGTTCAAGCCTCCATATTACCATGTCGGGTGGAGGGCAATCCAGGGGAAATCAAAGTGTCTGTAGGCATTGATTCTGTGACCCCGTCCCAGGGCACCTGCTCAAGCCCAGAGTGGCATCTCGCCCCAGGCAGCAGTCTGCATCCCGGAAGGACAGCTGTCCTGGAACAGCAGGAAGTGTTTGGGGTCAGCTTAGAGGTGTGGCACGCACAGCCCAGGGACGTGGCGGGGCCTCGGTGGAGGGGCCTATGGAACCTGTATGGTCATCCTTCCACCTCTCCCCCAGAGCTGTTGGGCTCTTGTTTTCGTGAGCACACTAGGAAGCCACAAAAGAGTGAAAAGAAAAAAAGTCATAATGATGAAATAGAGCAGTCCCATCTTACTGTCGTAATGTTGGTCTGGCAGATGGGCTCGGAAGGAAGAACCATCTCCCGTGGTCCCCCCAGGGGATGGGAAACTGGTGTCAGGTGCAGCACCTCACCTTCACACCCTGGAGGGGGGGGATGGGTGCACACAGCACAATGAGCACCGGAGTGAGTCGTGTGCTGTTACTCTTTGTTTATTGGGTACCTACTCACCTGTGAAGGCTGAGTGCCAGGAACCATGACACTGGGTATGTGGTCTCTAGCCTCTAAGAGGTCGCATATATTTTTAAGCATATGAGAGGATTTCTGACATTGTTTTGCTTGATAACGATGTGTATTTATATATCCCTTCCGCTAAGCCTGTTAATGAACTCCTCAATATTGATTCGCCATGGAGCGTGGTTTCGTCACCTGAGTCCCCTCCCATCATGGAGCCGGGTGGCCCATGGCAGTACCTGTGACCTCTTCCTGCTCACCTCCACGTTGTGTAATTTCTTGAAAGTCCATAGCAAGAGTGCACACCAGGTGTGGTATCTTTTGTTTTGCTCTGACTTTGGGATCTCTTCATTATCCCTTAGTCCAGGAGCTCACCAGAGGCAAAAGCAGCATGTGGGGCTGACATCCTCATCCTTTATAGAAGACCTCACCATGCTACCTTTTGTGTCCAGAGGTTGTCTATCCAAAGCCAGAAGAGCATTGATCTTCCTCGCTGTTCTGTCATTTGTAAATATTCAAATTATTTTGGGGTCATTTTCATTGTTTCCTTCCTTTGTCAGATGTTTCCATCACTTTTTTCAACAAATATTAATTAAACACCTGGGGCCTGGTGATGAACAACACAGACGCTGGTGTCCTGGTGGATTGCATAGCAGCTCAGGGCTGTCCTTGTACTTGACCATGATCAAAAATTGAAAAACTACTTTATAAACCAGATTATTTAGATTCATATTGCCATCTATTCAGTGTTATCCCATAGACTGTTTTATTTTAATTAAAGAGCAGAGCACTTAGTTCTGTAATTTTCTGGGATTATTTCCTTTCCTTGTTCAGTAGACTTCATGGCCTAGTAAATAAATTCAAATTCCTTTCCTGGGCATTCCAAGTTCTTGCCAGACTGACTCTAACCTGATTATCTGGTCTCCTCTCCGTCCTCACCCTCATGGCTGTCCTTGCTCTGGCCACCAGATCTTGCAGTCCGCTCTGCAGAACATACCCTTCACCTCTCTGTATCTCTGTGGAAACTCTCCTCCTGGAAGCCCATCTGCATTGGTAAGAAGTGTAGGTATCTTTCAGAACTCGTCCTTCCTGCCTTCTCTATGCCCTCTTCTGTGAGCTGTGTACAGATGTGTAAGAGTCTTCATTTTTGTTCATGTCCCACACCAGACTACAAGATTCACATGGACAGGATTTGTGTCTTCATTATCTTTGTAAACATAAAACAGCTCCTGAACACCTCAGCGAGGTGTCATGGACATTTCCTCAACACACGCAATCCTCACCACCTTACTGGCCTTCCAGGCACAGTTCCCATCCCTGTGGTGTGACCTCTTACCAAATCTCTAGCTTCTGGAGCCCTAGTAATTCTTAAGAGGTCATTTCCTGGGAGGAAAGTCCATTCCTGCAGGAAGACTCTTCCTACTCTCTGGTCGGATTCAGTCCTGTTCTCCTAAGAATGTTCCAGAGATCTATTTAAACTCTTCTAACTTTGTAATATGGTTATTCGATGCCTAACTTGTCTTCATTACTAGATTTAAAATATCTGAAAGACAGGTGGGGATATAGAGCTTGTATCTGTCATGTTGCATAGCATGGAAACACACACCTATCACATAGTAGGTGTACAATAAAAGCTAATCAAAGGGCTGGATAAATGAACTGATGTAATATGCATCCTCATGCTACTTTGGTTTTATCTATCTAAAATTGGCTTTTAACATGTTGCATTAACACAAGGAGGTCTGGGTATTTTTCATTCAAGACACTCTCTGTCTTCTCCCAAGAGAGAAGACATTGACAAGATAGAAGTGTGCTTGGACTCCACATATCCTTTGAAGAATCTTTCTCAGACTCCTACTGGAATTATTTTTGAACGACTTCTCTGGATTCTAGTTTCAGGAATGCTTGACCACCGAGAACGTCAGCACCGTGAAGACTGAAGAGGAGGCATAAAACATACAATCAAAGGGAGAGGGGAACAGGGGAGTCAGGGGAGAAGGAACAGGGGCGGCCCAAACGAGCCGGCAGGGGGCACGTGGTTCTGCGGCCTAATTGCGGAGGAATTGTCAAGCAAGGACATTATTTTTAAATCTTACAGGCCGGTGTGACATGTAGGAAGTGTGTAAGGATTTATGGCTGATTTAGGTCACTCAAGCCAATGGGACTATTTCTTAGGCAGGCACTTGAGACCCTGCTAAACATCATGACTGAAAAGGGATGATTAACAACTTTTCAAGCTTTTTCAGGAAGCAATTTTATTCCCATTTCAAGAACCAGAATCAAAGTTTTCCTTTCCTTGTTTCTATTAGATTTATTCTTTGGCTCTGTTTTAAAGTCACCCAGAAATACTTCTAACTGTTGAAATGTCTTTCCCAGGGTCACTGCCAGAACCCCACAGACCTGGAATTGCTCAGGGGTCACAGACTTAGGAATCTTACCTCCACCTCCATCTATGAGGGACCTCTTTTTCATTTTCTTTCCTTTTTGTAACAAAATAATTTAGAGAAACAAATCCTCCTATTGTCTCCAAACTGAGGCCATCAGTCAATGGATCGGTCACAGGAGGTCAGGAACAAAACGAGGTGATTGGATAAAATTCTCTAAAAAGAAGGGAGAATTAAAAGAAATCTGGAGATGCTCCCCTCTAACTAGGGGAGATGGGATCCACAAATGGGGCCTCCCTTCTGGACCCCACCATATGCAGCATCTGCAGTCAGCCCCACTGTGTCAGAGAGGAGAAGCTCACTTCATGCGACCCCACAGTTGCGGGAGAGTGAAGCTGAATAAAAACTAGATCAATGAGTCTGTACTTCGTGGGGAGATCTGTGCGGCTTCCTTGGGGCATGCCTCCCTCCTCCCAGGCCATGCAGGGCCTTTGCACTGCATTCTGAGTGAGAGAATCCCCATCATGCAAATGCAGCTGTCTCTGCACATAGATATCCACAAAATAGTCTACCTCGGTTGTTATTTGTGACTCATTGCTAACCGTTGGACAAAAGTGTGAAGATACCAGGTCTTGCTGCTGAGTATAGAAAAGTTGCAAAAGGTTCACTATTTCTCGACACATTTAATTATTCTGCCACTCAGCGCACTTTCTCTAACTATAGGTAGTTCCTATCCCACATCCAAGGGAAATCACAGGTAGTGTATGTGCATGCCTGTGTGTGTGTGCACGCCTGTGTGTGTGTGCATGCCTGTGTGTGTATGCACCGTGCTTGAAGCTCCTTTGCCTTTGTGAAGGATATGGGCATCTCTCAGGTTTCTTTCTTGGGGAAATGCTCCAGAGGGTTGCAAAGATTTGCACTGTTTTTCGGTAAGCTTCCTTTGGCCTTTGGGAAGAGCCATTCCTAGTCTGGCATATTTCTCCTAGGCTTTACTTTTCTCCCAAACCTTTAGCAGAGTATGTGAAATCATACAACGTTGTAAAGAAGTGAGGCCCAGGCAGCCGGTGGAAAATTTACGTTGTGTTTTTTGTTCTCTCTTCCCCTCCCTTCAGCAGTCCTTTAAAAATTTCCTGTTTAGTGATCTCTACCTATACCTATTTCCACATCTGTACCTACAGAGGTACACACACACTTATATCTTGGGGGTCTAATTCAGGCCATCTGCTCTTCCACAAAATGTGATAGGTTTTAGATTCCTTTAATATTTTTACTTATAAAAGATCATAGGTCTGTATAATAATTAGTCTTTTCCTACTAGTTGGTGACATCTTGAATCTCCTTTTATCTGGGCATCGAAATGTTTTAAATATTACCTAAGCTCTCAGTATGATTGTGCTATGTAGCTGGCATAGAGATGGGTCAACTGGTCAACTGAAGCAGAGCCAGCCAGAGGCTCGTGTGGGATGTTGGGACCTGTCATCGACCGTCACCTACATAGGTCATGGGCAGCCCAGACCCAAGGCCATCTGAACGTGGCTGTCTCTGAACTTCAGAATACTGCTGTACATAAAAACTGTCTTGTCTCTAATCAGTGTGATGACCCCATCTGATTTTTGAAAGTCAAGTCAGTCAAACAGCTCATTTGACAGTTCTCCAGGATGATCAGTCAAGAGAAGCAAAGAAATCTCATCATGTATGTGGGCAAACAGCTTCAACAAAAAGCATGTTTTGAGGGAATTCATATCGTGTGCTTAATTTAAATGGTAAATAGGCAAAACATCATTTAGGGGAAATTTATCAATACTATCTATAGCTATGTCATGCTTATAGTTGCTATTTTTAAATAAAGTGTACCCATTTATTTATTATATAAGTTAATTAATTATATTATATTAATCATGTAATATATATTATATAATATTATGTGATTAAAGTACAAAAATTAAGACAATTATTAAAATTATATTTAACATCAATGTTATATAACTCACATTAATTAGTATAATTGACTATATTATCAACTAATTGACTATTATATATTGACATGAAGCCATTTGTTTATAGTAACAATATATTTAGGGGCACAGTTGAGCATCCAACTCTTGATTTCAGTTTAGGTCATGATCTCAGGGTCGTGAGCTCTGTATGGGTTGTGGAGTCTGCTTAAGATTCTGTCTCTCTCCCTCTCTCTCTGCTTTCTCCACCTTCTCTCTCTCAAAATATAAAAAATAAAAAAAAAGTATAATAGAAGTATTTTTTAAAGATTAGTATTTGTATTTTGCTTTTACTGTAAAAGCTTGAGTGAGACACCAACCATGAGCCAATTCAGAGAAATCTAAAAATTAGCCAGAGTGAATCCCCAGGACTCTGGGGTGCTTTGTGATGAAAAGTGACCCTCCTCCTAATTTCACCCCTTGTAGACAATGTCCTCTTCCCAGAGAGCCCCAGGAGCGGTAGCTGTCCATGACCACTGAGAATCAAGTCTCCGTAAACAGCAGTGTCAGTAGCTCCTGAAAATGGCACTGTATCAGGACATTAACCTGTCTTCTGGCCACTGACTACAATTGGCCATGGAGTGTCCATGGAGAGGGTGTGACCTCCTTTTAAAGTTGAGGAAATCAGACCTATGTCTTGGTCCCTTCCATGTAAAGCCTGGCCTTAGGGTCAAGTTTTTGAATACACCTGCTGAAATGCAAATGTGTAATGGAAAATAACCTATTGAGTCATTATCACTCATTAATAGTTAACGAGAACTAGTTTGCCAGATGAGCCCTCCCTAAACAAAGCCTTGATGGAGATGGGAGAGGCAAGACCTGAAAGTATGAAGGATTCAGAAAACAGAACTTTGTGGTTCTGGGTGGGCAAATGGGGCTGAGGTGGGATATAGAGTCAGAATTGGGAAACCAAGGGCAGAAAGAAGCAGGACTTCTTTGGAAAGGAACGGGATAGTGCTGGCATGTCACTGATGAGCTGGGAGTGGGGAACCATGATGGTGCCCCTGGTCTCGCTGAAGGTGATCGTGAGCACGGGTGCCACAGCTGGCCTCTCCATGGGTGCCTTGCGCACCTGCTCCCACGTGGAGGAGCTAGCAAGACTCTCCGCACATACTCATGTTCAAAGAGAAGTGCATTCACACCCAGTATCCCCCTTATTTTCTCACCTTGGCAAGACCGAGCTAAGTGTGACCCCAAATTTATAAATTATCAACAGAAAAGCAGAGGTACAGCTAGAGGGATCTCACACCCAGAAAAGATAATTCTGTTACAGTGGCGGGGGGGGGGTGTGTGTGCTCCGTATGATGTTTATACTTTGTGAATGAGAAAACAAATTCCAGATAAGCAAACAAAGAGGGAGAGAACCAAACAATTGAGGATTACATCAATTTCCATCTATTTAATGTCAATATTCTTAAAAATTTTGGCTGTCTTTTTGGAAAAGAATATCATGGAAAACTACAAAGAATGTTTTGCCTTGATTTTATTATTTGAACAATTATCTTTTCTGCCTCAGATAGAATGATCAATAGTTCATGTTTTTATTCAAATGCACACATTATGACTTACCTCCATCCTGACCTCTGTGCGCATAGGTTGTATGGCACAGGGAATTCAGGATCACTGCTCTATTTTCTTCTATTGGTGAGACAATGCATGTGAATCTCTTGGATTAGTGTCTGGCACTTAATGAGTGCTCCATCAGGGTTAGTGAGTTGTTATTATTATCCTCGTTCCTGAATCCTAGTGGTTTGTCTGTGAAGATTCACTCGAGTAAGTGGACCCAAGGACTCAGTCTGCCTCATTGTGTCACAAGCATTCTTTTAATTTTAATTTTTTTAATTAAATTCAATTAATTTAGCACATAGAGTATTATTAGTTTCAGGGGTTGAATTTAGTGCTTCATCATTTGCAGATAACACCCAGAACTCAGATTTCCTCAGAGCATACTTTGAAGTAAGCTGGAGTTCTTTTTGGGACACTTTAGGGCCTCGGTGTTTAATTGTTCCTGCTTCTTTTCATTTTTCCGTACGTATTTATTTTCTCTCTGGGTACAGTGCACCAAATAAGTGAAGAAAAAAAAGTTTTGTTTACATTAAAAAAATGTTTTAATTTGTGAAAATGTAAAGTCAAAAAAACTACCTGCTGACAATACTGGCCAGTGAGCCACTCATCTTTACACCTGGAAGACTCTTTCTCGTCAAAGAAAAATGTGGAAGTTTCCCATAGGCAGAAAGGTAACAGGCAATTCACAGAAAAAGACATCAGTTGATGAGTAAGCATTGAAAAAATTGTTCCTTTTTATTAGCACCTCAACAATGTCATTTCTAGAGGTTACTCTTTTCTCATCTATTAAATGCCAAAAATATGGTCACATTCGCAATGCATGTCAAATGTGATGATTACAATCCATAGGAGTGTAAAACGTTTCAGTGTCTGATACACTTGGTCAAACACACAAGAAGGAACTTACAACTTTCAGTCGCTTTTATATTTTCTTTTTCGGCTTAATGTTGTTCCTTATTCTTTTCAATATTTTTTTTAAATGACACATGGTCTATTTGAAAGTTGTTAAAAGGGTCAATCCCAAGATTCTCATTTTTTTCTTTCTCCCCCTCCCCCTTGTCCTCTTCTTGTCTTCCTCCTCCTTCTTCTTTCTCGTATCTGTATGAGACGATGGATGTTAACTAAACGTAAACTTATTGTGAGAATCATTTCACAACATATGCAGGTTGTCATTATGCTGTACACCTTAAACTTACAGAGGACTGTGTATCAATTATATCTCAGAAAATTTGGAAAAAATTCTACTAGTCTTCGGTATTTGCAATTATAGTTGTCCCCTGTGTTGGTCCACATCTTGTCTCTTTCCACTTTTCAATAGTTTCTATTCTGAACTCCATTAGCTGTTTCCTCTGATAGTTACCTCCACATTTCTAAATAGTGTGATGCACTGTTATCTGATGCGTTAATTTTAGACTTTGTTGACTATTTCTTATGGTAGGTAAAGGCATTAAGATTTAAAAATTTCTCCTCCCCACATACACCCAAATATAATTCTACCCTAATTTTATTGTTAAATACAGAACAATCATTATTGTGGCTATGAAATACTATTTATTGCTGAGCCTAATGGGGTGCTCTATTTGTACTACCTATCGCCTATAACTTTTAGTTTTTTCCAGGAGTTAATCACCGCTTTTCTTTTCTCATTCACTTGGTTTCTTGCGACTCTCTAGCTAAACATTCTCAAAGTAATTTTCCTTATAAACTATCAGTGTTCTTTTTCCAGAATGTCTGTCCCTCTTGATTTATCTTTGACAACCCACCTTGAGTCATCCACCTCCCCTCTCCAGTCTGGACTATGTTTTGTAGGCTTGCTTGTGCACCTGCCATCTTGTGACTGGCTTTTTTAGTCATTTTATTAATTCCTTTTCTGTACTGGTCCTCATGCCATTCTCTTTCTTGGTTTATTCCACTGTCTAGACAGAGCACTTTTTCTTATAAGCTTCTTGAAAACAAATACATAGGAAGTACATTTTATAAGATTGTACATGTCTGAAGATGTCTTTATTTTTCTCTTTCATTTGATGGTAATTTGACTGAGTACAGAAATTTTTGAGGTGTATGATGCTGTTTTGATTCTTAGGACTTGCTATGCATGTTGCCAGGTTTAATCTGAATCTTTCTCAAAACATTTAGGAATTTCTCTTCCTGCCTGAAGTTTTATTCTTTATTCCAACATTGTGCCTAGTATTCATGGAACCAATTAATCTGGATTTTCATGTTCTTCAGTGCTGAATTTTTTTTAAGTCCTGTTAGCTAGATATTAGTCCTTGTGGATTAATTCTCCTCTATTTTTCATATTATTCCTTATCTCATATTGTCCATCTCTGTGTTTTTGTTCTACTTCTAGGGAGATATCCTTGATTTATCTTTCAACCTTTCAACTTAATTTTTATTTCAGTTATTAAATTTTTTATTCATAAGAGCTCATGTTCACTAATTATTCTCCTTTTAGAGCATCTTGTCTATATTTTCATTGATGCAATATCTCTTCCTTTCTCTCTGTGGCTCTTCATTAAATTTCCTTTAAAACTTCCTTCTCATACTGACTTGTCTCTCTTTCCATTTGGCTCCATTTGCCTTTTGCTTCTTTTGTTCTGTCTTTTGCAGGGTAGAGACTTTTATAAAATGTGCAGTTCATTTCTTAACACTATGAAATATTTTATCAATATCAGCTTAAATAGAACCGAAGTGGGTCACCACATAGTCCTAGCAGGGTTGTTAAGAACATAGTTTCTAGGGCAAAACCATCTGGAGTTAAGTTTCACTTTCCAACGATATGATGGCAAGCAGATTACTTGACGCTCTGTGCCTCTGTTTCCCGGCCTTTGGAATAAGGCTAATGACAGTACTTATAGGATCTTTGAAAAATTGAAATCAGTGGATCTGTCTAATGAACAATTTAGGACAATTCCTCACACATAGAAAACACTCATTAAGTCGAAGCTGCTATTATTATTATTATTATTACTACTACTACTACTACTACTACTACTACTACTACTACTACTACTACCTAATGAGGTCATATTTTGGTGTCTAGTTCTGATAACCAAACTGTAAGTGGAACATTGACAAGCTAAAAATTTTTTGTTTATGACATTTATACAAACCCTTGAGAGATTTACTCATGACTTAATTTAGTTTACAACATTTAAATTTTATCCATGCTGTGTTTATCACCACAGTACCTGCATGCCATGCAGATAAGAAATTCCAAGACCCTAGTTGGTGAAGCTATAGGGCAATTAAATCATTACGCTGTAGAAGCAGAGAAAACTTAGGTGCCAGATGCAAAAAAGAGTGCAAGGAGGCTTTCCTACAAAGGGGGAGCAGTTCCATGTAGACTCTGAACTTTGTGATTCTCAACACCAATTGTCCTTACGGTGTGTGTTGCTTGAGGAAAACAATACTTAAGTTCTCTTTGTCAAAGCATTATAAAAGCAGCTATGAAACTGTTCAGACAGCTCAGAAGATCTGTTTGCTAAGTGAACTTTCTGGAAGACTCTCCTTCCAGCCCCCTTGTTGTTTGGCAAACTCCTACCTTACCTTTAATTTGGTTCATAACAAAAATGTCCTTTTTATTTTGCTCCCAGACCTTGTTTTTTTTATCCTTCCTAGTGCCTTGTTTGTTTTCAATCATTCATTCATACATCCATCTATTTATTTATTTAGTAAACATTTACTATACTCCACAAGGTACTACTAGATATTCCTGAGAGTAAAGTGGACAAAAAAGGCAGAAATTATTCTACTCACAAGGAGTCTTGTTTCTAAAAGTGGAAGACATATAATTTAAATAATGTTATTAAATAAATACCAAAATGTCAGACGTAAAGATATTTGATACAGAGAATTAAAATTATCTGATATTACAGAGAATGACCAAGTAGCTTTTTTAGATTAAGTGATCAGGAGGTGATATTTTCTTGCATGTTGTATTTTCTTTTTTGTTTCATTCAAACTACTTTCTAGTTTCCATTTTTACCTCTTCTTTAACTCACGTGTTATTTAGGAATGTGCTATTTACTTTCTTAATATTTGGGAACTTTCTAGAATGATTTCTGTTATTGATTTTTAATTTAATTCCACTTAGTAAGAGAACATACTTTGTATGACTTCAATTCTTATAGATATTGAAATTCATTCTATGGTTTTATTTTTTATTTATTTTTTAATTTAAAATTTTTTATTGTGTTATGTTAGTCACCATACAGTTCATCATTAGTTTTTGATATAGTGTTCCATGATTCATTGTTTGCATATAACACCCAGTGCTCCATGAAGTCTGTGCCCTCCCTAATACCAATCACCAGTCTCACCCATTCCCCCACCCCACTCCCTTCTAAAACTCTCCATTTTTTTCCTGGAGTCCATAATCTCTCATAGTTCATTTCCCTCTCTGATTTCTCCCCCTTCATTTTGCCCTTCTCTTAATGTCCTCCCTGTATTCCTTATGTTCCACAAATAAGTGAAACCATATTCTATGGTTTTATGAGCCCAAATTTTGTCTACCTTGGCAAATATTCTGTGTGAAAAATTTTTTTAAAAAATGTGTATTCTGGGCACCTGGGTGGCTCAGTAGGTTATAGCCTCTGCCTTCAGCTCAGGTCATGATCCCAGGGTCCTGGGATTGAGGCCCGCATCGGGCTCCCTGCTCAGCCGGGAGCCTGCTCCCTCCTGTCTCTCTGCCTGCTTCTCTGCCTACTTGTAATCTCTCTCTCTCTCTGTGTCAAATAAATAAATAAAATCTTTAAAAAAGATGTGTATTCTGTCACTGTTGGATGGGATATTCTATAAAGAATAATTGAATCAATTTAGTTGACAATGTTTGTTTTTTTTTTAAAGATTTTATTTATTTATTTCACAGAGGGAGAGAGATCACAAGGAGGCAGAGAGGCAGTCAGAGAGAGAGAGGGGGAAGCAGGCTCCCCCCTGAGCAGGGAGCCCGATGCGGGCCTCGATCCCAGGACCCTGAGATCATGACCTGAGCCGAAAGCAGAGGCATTAACCCACTGAGCCACCCAGGCACCCGACAGTGTTGTTCAATCATCTATATCCTCACTGATTTTCATTCTCATTGTTCTGTCAATTATTGAGAGAGGGATATTGAAATGTCTGATTATGATGGTATATTGTGTATTTCTCTATTTCTATCAGGTTTTGCCTCATATATTTTAAAGTTTTGTTATTACATAAAAATTGTATGATTGTACTATACTCTAGTATAGTTTCATATGGTTTGCCCTTAGGACAAACTAAGTCTTTTATAATTACAAGATAACCTTTATGCTAGGTAATATTCTTTGCACTTATATCTACTTTTCTGATTAAAAGCCCTTTCATATTTTGAATTTTTGTTAGCATGCTGTATCTTTTTTTTCTCCATCTTTTACTTTTAACTTATTTGTGTCTTATAAAAGTGCATTTCTTATAAGTAGTGTGTAGTTTGGTCTTGCTGCTTAATACAATGTGATAATCTCTGTCTTTTATTATTTTTTATTTTATTTTATTTTTTTTTAAGATTAATTTATTTTAGAGGGGTGGAGGGGCAGAAAAAGAGAGATAGAATCTCAAGAAGACTCTCTGGTGAACATGGAGACCGATGCAGGGCTTGATCTTATGATCCTGAGATCATGACCTGAGCCGAAATCAAGAGTCGGACGCTCAACTGACTGAGCCACCCAAGCACCCTAATCTCTGCCTTTTAAATAGAATATTTATACCATTTATGTTTAGTTTTATTATATAAATGGTTAAGTTTAAGCCTATCATCTTGAAATTATTTTTTCAATTTGTTCCATCTCTTCTGTTTTCCTTTTCCTATTTTTTCTCTTCTTTCAAATCAAATATATTTTATGATTCCACTTTACCTCCTTTGTTTACCACTGTTTGCTTCCAAGTGATGCACCATTTCATGTATAAGAAAGAACACTGCTTTAGCATCTCCAGTGCTCTTCGTTCTTTTGTGTAGATTGATATTTTTAACCAGTATCATTTTCCTTCTACCTGACATCTTCCTTCTTCCTTTCACATTCCTTGTACCATGGATCTATCAGTGGTGATATACTGTTGTATTGCTGAACTACTAATCTAGACAACTCATGTACTTTTGAAAAATGTCATAATTTCACCTTCTTTTTTTTTTCACTTTCCTTTTTGAAAGATATTAAAATATTGAAAGATATTCTTACTAGCTATAGAAGTCTGGATTGAGGGGCGCCTGGGTGGCTCAGTGGGTTAAAGCCTCTGCCTTCGGCTCAGGTCATGATCTCAGGGTCCTGGGATTGAGCCCCACATAAGGCTCCCTGCTGAGCAGAGAAGAAATGCACTTTCTCCTCTCAATCTGCCTGCCTCTCTGCCTACTAGTAATCTCTCTCTCTGTCAAATAAATAAATAAAATCTTAAAAAAAAGAAATCTGGATGATAGTTTTGTTTTTCTTTCAATACTTTAAAGACGCTGTTCCACTATCTTCTCAATTACATGGTTTCTGACAAGAATTCTGATGGAGTCCTTATTTTTGTTCCTCTGTAATTAACATGTCCTTTTCCTTTGGGAGCTTATAAAATTCTCTTTTTAGAATTGGTTTTGAGTAAGTTTATTATGATACGCCTTGGTGCTATTTTCTTCATGTTGCTTGTGCTGGGGATTCCTGGATATCCGCATACCTGTGCATTTAGTGTTTTTCTTTAAATCAAACTTGGAAAATTTTCAGCCATTGAAGTCTTTCTACAGTTCAAACCTCACAGTTCTATTTTTTTTAAAAAATTCTTTTTTCTTTATGTGTTTCATTTTCACAGTTTTATTACTATATCTTCACATTCTTCCATAACAGCTGATCAACTCTTGATCTCATCTAGTGTATTTTCATCTCATCCACTGTAGTTTTCATCTCTCAGAATTCAATTTGGATCATTTTTTATGTCATCCGTGTTTTGGCTTCACTGTTTTAATATTCAGAATAAAACTATCATAAATGTTTAATATCTTTGCAATTTCTAATATCTCTGGATCTAATATGTCTAGATAAGTTTCAACTTGTTCATTTTTAAAAATTATTACCTTAATTTGTATTTTCCTGCTTCTTTCTTTGTATACCTGCTCATCTTTGATTGGACGCCAGCCAGACATTGTGAATTTTCCCTAGTTTGGTATTGCATATCTTTCTATTCCTAAACATATTTTTGACTTTTGTTCTCAGGTGCAGCTATTAAAGTTACATGGAAATAGTTTTTTTTTTTTCTTTCAGATCTTGTTTTAATATTTGTTAGTTGGTATCAGAGCAGTGCCTAGCATAGGGCTGATTATTCCCAGCTTCTGGGGAAAGACTATTTTGAGCAGTTTATCCAATGCTTCATGATTTTTAGGATATTTCAGGCTTACTGGTGGGAAAAGTCACTTTAGTTGGCCCTGTGTGAATAATGGTACTGTTTCCTCTAACATAGATTTTTAATATATTATATAGTTTACCCATTTCAAGTACACAACTCAATGATTTTTAGTTAATTTACTAAGTTATGAAACCATCACCACAAATCAGTTTTAGAATATTTTCATCATACTAATAAGATCTTTCATGCCCATTTGCTGTTAACCCTTGTTCCCTTCCCCAGACAATTACTAATCTGTTTTCCTATAGACAGCTGTTAATAACACTCATGTGTAAGCTTTTGTGTAGCTCTGCGTTTTCATGTCTCTTGAGTAGATACTTAAGAATGGAATTGCTGAGTCATAACACAAATTTTTATTTAACTTTTGGAGAAATTGCAAAACGGTTTTCCAATGTGGGATACAATTCTCACAAGTAATATATAAATGTTCCTGTTTATGCACATCCATGCCAACATTTTTTATTGTGTGTCCTTTACTGTGGTCATTCTAGTGAGTGTGAAATGGTATTGCATTGCATTTTTAATTTGCATTTCCCTAATGCAATGATGATCTTGTACTTATTAACCATTCATATATCTTCTTTGGTGAAATATCTATAGAAATAGTTTGCTCACTTTTTTATTGCATTGTCTTCATATTATTTAGGAGTGTTTTTCGTTTGTTTGTTTTCATTTTAATGTGTGTGTGTGTGTGTGTGTGTGTGCCTGTAGTCTCGATACAAGTCTTTCATCAGATATATTTTTAAAATATTTTCCCTTAGACTATTTCTTGTCTTTATTTTCTTAATGGTGTCATTCGAAGCTCAAATGTTTTGAAATTTTGGTAATACACAATTTACCTATCTCTCTAATACGTTTTAATGGTTTGTCTCTCAAGCTGAATTAGTTTCTTTATATACATGTGCCGATGAGTACTTTTTTTTTAAAGATTTTATTTCTTTATTTGACAGAGAGAGAGATCACAAGTAGGCAGAGAGGCAGAGAGAGAGGAGGAAGCAGGCTCCCTGCCGAGCAGAGAGCCCGATATGGGCCTCGATCCCAGGACCCTGAGATCATGACCTGAGCCGAAAGCAGAGGCTTTAACCCACTGAGCCACCCAGGCGCCCCCGATGAGTACTTTGATAAATACATGAGGGGATCTTCTGCAGATCTCTTAGATTCTTTCTGTGAAGTTCTCTTCTCTGAAACTTTGTTCTGTGAATCTGACTGGTATTCACCCCTGAATTTCATCTTCTCTCCTCAATTCTGAGCATCTGTCTGGGTCTTCCTGGATTCTCCATCTATGCACCATGTTCTGGATAGTCTCTCTGGATAGTAGAGAACAGAGGACAGAAGTTGAGGTTCATTTATTTCCTATCTCTCAAAAATCTTTGTCTTTTGTTGCCTGATGTCCAGTTTCTTTAAGAAATGCTTTAAATATATACTTAATTCCATTCTTTAATTGAGTCTATTTTTTTTTAATTGTTCCAGGTCAGGTGGGAAGATAAAAACAGTCTCTGTGACTCCATCTTGGCCAGAAGTGGGAGTCCTATCATGGAGATGACATTAGGCTGAGATCTGAATGGCAGAACGAATAAAGTCATATGAAGCTCAAGTGAAAGTTAAGGTGTGAAATATAGGAAAGAACCACCGAGAGTCCCAGAAGACTGACCTTACCAGAGTGAAGGCCCTCGGTGGCAACGAATTTGATATGTTTCAGAAACAGACCAAAAGCCTAGAATGTTTGAATCTTGATTTTTGAAGAGAAAATAAGGTAGGAGAGGTAAGGTAATCACATGGAGAGGTTGCTAATCCCAGGTAAGGTGACTGGATCTTATCTGAAGTACAACAGGATGACCTTGGATTCCTGTCTCTATCAGCTTGGTGTCTATCTCTGGGACCTTGGATTCAGTGGTCAAGTTTTAAAGATCCCTAAGAAGGTCAGACCCTAATTGAAATGGTTCCCATCCTCACCCATGCTGCACTCGAGTGCACATGCACACTCCATGATGGGGAGAGGGTGGATTTAGGTTGGCTGCAGAAGAAAGTAAGATAATTGAGAAAATCCTGTTCTATACTATCCTACTCCAGAGAAATACTTCCATAGAGAAGAGAAGCATAAAAGTCAGTGATGCGTGGTTGGTCTTTACCTGGGTGTTTTTGCATCCTCTCTTAGGATTTCTTGTAGTTCCCCTAGTCTAACTGGGAATTAGAAAATTTGGATAAAACTGAAATAATTTACAACCATAGGAATTATTGTTATTGTTATTCTAATGCATTCACTTCATTACCTCTCCTGGGGAGAAAATTGTTAGATGCTTGGTATCTGGAGCAGAAAGGAATTTACCCTGACAAGGTATTTTTTTGTGAATTTGTTTTCCTTGGTGTGTGATGACTAGGACTGCTTCTTAATGGTCTCCTGATGTTTGACAAGATCTCCAAGCAATAATTGTACCACTGCTGGTTGGAAAATTTTATCCCTGTCAATTTTGTTCTTTTAGCTATGCTTTTCTAATAAAAATGTCAATACACAAAACATATTTTGCTGCCTTTTTCTTTTCAACCCAAGCTTGTATCTCATCATAGTTTTTGACTTTTTCTGCTCAAGATCTGCAACTTGCTGACTATCCCCTCATACTTAAGATTCAAAGAATATCCAGCCGTATGTGTTCTGCTAACATACAAACTTTGGTTTAATGTAAAAGTCAGTGAGGACTTGATATTCTTCACACAAGGTATTATAGCAGTGTCCAGATGCCCATGAGTCTAGAATCATTGTGTGCACACATATGTCTCAAAACTCAAAACTTCTAAAACTCGGTCTCCTGTCATTGGGCCTGCCTGATAGCTATCATCTGATTCTAGACCCACCTCTCACATTTATTGCATTCTTCTTGGATCTTAACAAGTTGGAAATATGATCTTCAGAGACACAAGGAGAGATGGTATTTAAGGGGCCTGTTTCCACAAAGCTGCAATATAAAGGATAAGGAGATAAGAGGGAGGGAGAGATAGCAGGGAGAGAGGGAGGAAGCAAAACAACTGTTAATGGCAACGAGTTGTTTAAACACTATGTGATCTGATGACTTCAAAATAGTATGAGAGGAGCAGTCATTCTCTGTTGCTCTGGTCCGAAGAATGTGCTCTTCAGTACCTGGTGGAAAACAGGCTTCTGTAGATCCAATTTACTTGGGCTTATGCTTTCTATCCTTGAGAATAACTAAGTTTCTAGAGATCCCCTTGCCTCCTGGGCTTCTTAATCATGATAACTGGCATCACTCCCCTCCCCACTCCTCTCTAATTCCACAGAAGCCATTTCTTTCATGCCCCCCAGAAAAGAATAAGTTTTACAAGGCAATCTGTTGTAATCCCGTCAATTTTCCTTTGTGAACTGAGGCCACACACCAGTACCTCCTCTGAGGGTCACTGAAGGACATACCCTTGCAGAACCTGGATTCCATGTATGCCGAGAGCAGGGGCTGCAAATCCCAGGGCTGCTTTTGTTTCCAGCTCTGTTTGGCAGTCAATGCCAGCATGTGTGCAATGTGTGTGCAAGATTCAGTTTCCCTGATTCAGCCCTTTGAATTTCCTTGCTTGATTCATTTGTGTCTGAAAAATGATTGGAGTAACCAAATACCAAAAGGTCAAAATGGTTGATGGGATCCTGTGTCATTTCAGCTGTACCTTGTGCTGTTCGAGGTTCACTTAATGTGAGAGGAAACAGCTATCAAACTATTTCAAGGTTTGCTCAGAAACTTCTAGATCTAAAAAATAAATTCCTTGCTTTTCATTCTTAAGTGACAATAGGCATACCATACAATGTTATCGTTTATGATCTATTTTATCGTTCTAATGAGGTTAACGTAGAGATAGACCTGAAGACCTCCCTCAGTCTTGCAAATGCATGCTTCTGAATTAAGCCTGTTCTTGAAAGTGTCGATTTTGTGATAACAAAAGTACCTTGGAATCACATATTTGGGAGAACGTTAAAATCCTATCCAGACTGGTCACCCATATTTGCTTCAACGTCTCTGATGTCAGAGAACTCATTCCCCTTTCTACCCCTGCACTGTTTTTATTAGAAAATTTTCCCTCATGTGAACTGGTGCCTATCTCTCGACAGTCAGCATATTCTATGTCTGGAGTTCAACAATCCTTAGAATTTGGTTCAATGTTTTTAGTACTTTTCTCCCCACCCCTTAGCTCCAGACCAACTGCTTCCCACCGAAGACTGTCATGCCTGAATCCTCTGAATCTGTAAGTAGGTCACTTTATTTGGCAGAAAGGACTTGACAGATGTGATGATGTGAAGGTCCTAAGATGGGAAGATTATCCAGGACTGTCTAAGTGGGCAAAGCATCGGGAAGTAGAGGGAGAGATGTGAAGACAGAAACAGAGAAGAGAGAGGTTTGCAGAGATGTCCACCGCGGTGCTGCAACCCGTAGATAGAGGAGCCACGAGCCAGGGAGAGCAGGCGGCCTCCGGAATCTGGGGAGGCAAGGACACAGGTTGTCCATTGGAATACCCAGAAGGAACCCAGCCCTGCATGCAGCCTGATTTCAGAATTTCCAGCCTCCAGAACTTTAGGTAATAAATGTGTGTTTTTAGCCTTCCAGTGTCTGGTAATTTGTTACAGCAATCACAGGGGGGAAAAACATGCCTAAAATGCTTTCCTGCCTTCGTTCTGTCTAACGTGCCCTCTCGTCCCACCAGACCTAGTATTTATTGATTACTTTGGAAGTGATCTCTCTACCTCTTAAACATATGCAACAATTGTTGCTCAGATCCATTCGGTTAAGACAAAAATTGCACGATATTACTCACTTTCTTAAATGGTACGCAAACACTTCTGTAAGTACTTGGTTTATTCAACTTTTTAAAATTTATGTGGTTCTTCACACCCCGATTATAGCTTCTTTGAATACAGAAACTCTGACCTCAAATTTATCTTTCTGGAATCAGACTGAAGACCTTAGCAAGCACGGTCCAGTTCTCTTCTTTGGCCTGAACCACGTCCTTACCAGTTGGTACACGGCGAGTGCATGTTTATATGATAGGGACAGAAGCTTCACATCTTCAGCTCTCACCCCAAGATATTTTGGCCAATATGTCTAATGATCCTCATTTTCCCAGCTGCAGCCTTAATTTCCTCCCCTTTAATGCAGTCTCTCCCAGCTCTGTCTGCCTTTCCTCTTTTCACGATTCCAGTAACTCTCCCATCAGTTAATTCTTCATTTTCCCAAGAAATCCCTTGTCCCTTTCTTCTTTAAAATAAGAATCTATGATATACAGAAGCCCAAAATATCTGACTTCTTTTTAAATGAGAGCTGTGCCAAACCCACAGAAAACTAAAACATAATCAAATTGTGTGATACTTTAAAACAAGGAGCAAACAAAAGAGTGCATTGAAATTCCCCCATTTTATTTCTAGCTGTGTATTCGTGAGTGAATTAATGGTTAGGAAAGGCAGTTTTGCTGAGGTAGGTGTTGTACAAAGAACTTCCTGCAGACGGAGGACCACAAAACCAAAACCATGCTTAGTTTAAAATAATTCAATTAAGTGGAAGTCACCCTATAAATAAACATATTGAAATGTCCACTGGAGTACCAGAGTCATGATTAATAGAGTGTTTCCATATAAAAATTAACCCAGTTTTTTAACATCTGCATTATTAAAGTATGGGCATGTCTGCGGTTCACGATGTTCATTTTCACATTACAAACACATATTAAGCATATATTCCATTATGCAAACTTTTATGCATATGCATAATCTTTGTCGTAATATAATTTATCTAGGGGAGGCCATAAAAAACTTATGCCCTCTTTTTATTCTGCTGATTTAAAAAAATATGGATCACGATCTCTACCTTGAACATATTCATTTACTGGGATATAAATTGTGTTTGCTGTTATGGGTTTCCCAGGCCCCAGGACTGCAACCTGCACAGACCGTCTGGAGACAAAGTATAGTCACATTACCTTCTAAGAGGGTTTGTTTTTTTTTTTTTTTGGTGTTTTTTGTTTTTCCAATTCCTTTTTCCCCCCGTTTAAGGAAACAAATGAGGCTTGTACTTGTGCCTTGATGAGTCGACGCTGTTATCCCTGAGCAGCCTGACATCTCTCTCTCCCCCGCAGCCTGGCCGGCCTGATGGTCTCCGAGCCCTCACCGGCCTTCAATGAGGACAGTATGTGTTGTGAAGCAGCTGCAAAAGACTTCACAAATGCTGGTTGACGAGAAGTGACAGCCCTGTATATCTCTCCCTGGCATTGACAGCTGACAGATGGATACCACTCACACACAGAAGAAAAGCCCCCAGGATGATTCGCCAACATTACTCTCTGTTCAGAGGGCCACATTTGATTGAGTGCTGCTCAGAATAATAAAGCCTTGTCGATTCGCCACAGAGCAGCCTCTCCCACACAATGCCCTGGGTTTTTTTTTTCTTTCTTTCTAAAACATGAACAAACATATACACTAAAGCTCTGTTTTGTGGGTTATTTTCTTCCTATTTTTGTTTTGAAAAGGAGAAAAAGGAAAAAAAGAAAGAGGAGAGGGGGAAGAGAGAGCAGAAGAGGGCCCAACATTCATGGGGAGACTTCCAGGCAGAGGGGCGATCCGTGTGTAAGGGCACAAAACCCTGTCTGGGCTTTGGTCCTTAATAATTCCTCCATCTCGCCAATCTGTTTGTTATTATCCCTTGGATTGTTTTTATTTCTTTCCATAAATCAGCCCATCTTTAAAAGCATCGCTGCCTGGTTAGTTGGAAGGCAGTAACATAAAACTGGACGGGAGGCATGTTGACGGGGAGCAGGAGGGAGGAAGGCAACGGTAAAGAGAAGGAGCCGATGGGCCCCAGTCCGAGGGGTGGACGGCGGGCTCGGGGCGGAGGCAGGGGGAGGCAGGGGGCCAGAAGAGCCGATGGGGCCCAGCCCGAGGGGTAGATGGCGGGCTCAGGGCGGAGGCAGGGGGAGGCAGGGGGCCAGAAGAGCCGATGGGCCCCAGCCCGAGGGGTGGATGGCGGGCTCGGGGCGGAGGCAGGGGGAGGCAGGGGGCCAGAAGAGCCGATGGGGCCCAGCCCGAGGGGTAGATGGCGGGCTCAGGGCGGAGGCAGGGGGAGGCAGGGGGCCAGAAGAGCCGATGGGCCCCAGCCCGAGGGGTGGATGGCGGGCTCGGGGCGGAGGCAGGGGGAGGCAGGGGGCCAGAAGAGCCGATGGGGCCCAGCCCGAGGGGTAGATGGCGGGCTCAGGGCGGAGGCAGGGGGAGGCAGGGGGCCAGAAGAGCCGATGG
Organism: Ailurus styani; assembly: GCA_002007465.1. NCBI lineage: Eukaryota > Metazoa > Chordata > Mammalia > Carnivora > Ailuridae > Ailurus > Ailurus styani. Next base: position 1,831,371 of record LNAC01000076.1, on the reverse strand, counting down.
GCCCCAGCCCGAGGGGTGGATGGCGGGCTCGGGGCGGAGGCAGGGGGAGGCAGGGGGCCAGAAGAGCCGATGGGGCCCAGCCCGAGGGGTAGATGGCGGGCTCAGGGCGGAGGCAGGGGGAGGCAGGGGGCCAGAAGAGCCGATGGGCCCCAGCCCGAGGGGTGGATGGCGGGCTCGGGGCGGAGGCAGGGGGAGGCAGGGGGCCAGAAGAGCCGATGGGCCCCAGCCCGAGGGGTGGATGGCGGGCTCGGGGCGGAGGCAGGGGGAGGCAGGGGGCCAGAAGAGCCGATGGGCCCCAGCCCGAGGGGTAGACGGTGGGCTCGGGGCGGAGGCAGGGGGAGGCAGGGGGCCAGAAGAGCCGATGGGGCCCCAGCTCTTGGGTTGGGGGAGCCCCTCATCTTTTCCCAGGGGTGGGAAGATAACTTCTCCAGCACTGGCCATGTTCATTCTCTTGTCTGGACCTGGTAGGGTAAGTGCCACCGGGGTCCCTTGCCCCCAGGGAAAGAGTGGACTCGGCAAAGGCCCCCCTGCCGACGGCCGGAGTGGGAATAGAAGATGTGCTCTCCATGAGGGATGCATCTGGATGCTGCCAGCCCCACAAAGCAGGTTCTCGTCTACAGCTGTGCTCGCAGCCCGCGGTGAGGCGAGGGCTGCCTTGTGCGTTGGGGGGTTGATAAGTTAAGTTGGTACATTTTATGACATAGTGATTTCGTCCTTCTGTCCCACATCACTTTAAATACCCACGCACTTCGTGAGGTGGCCCATCCCGGTCCCTCTGGGGCCCCTTCTCCCCTGGGCGGAACATCTGCAGGCCCTGTCCTACAGCATGTTGTGCCTCTGTCCCTCTGACCGCCGTCTCAGTGCTGTGGGTTTCTGGCGACGTGGGGGTCCTGAGAGGGCCTTAGCAGGGGTGTTGAAGCTCTCTCGCTGGGACGGCTGCCATGGTTGCCACGGAAACCTCAGGCTGGGCTCCCAGGAGGCCCACCATCTTGTGCCGGTACCTGAGGATGTGCTGGCGTATTTGCACAAAAGTCACTTGCATTCGTGCTAGGTGAGGAGGGAAGAGGGGTCAGCTCCGTGAGTCTGAGTTTTCGGCCACCATCCACTCCCGAGCTGCTGGCCATGGTGGGGACTCTGGTCAATGGAGGTGACCTGCCAGGTTAGAGCTTTTAAACAATCTCAGCGTGGGGAATAAATGTTGGTCCTTTCATCCAACTAGAGGGAAATGTGCTCTCCTGAAATAATCTCCCTTAAATCTGACAAGACCCCACTCTCCCTGGAGGAGTACATGTTGTGGGGGCAGGGAGGGCTGTAAACCAGGAAGGAGGCACAGATGGGTAAAAGGAAGAGTAACCAAGATGCTGGATTAACGCCTCCTTGTCCTCAGAGAGAAGAAAGCCCCTGAGCCGTCAGGAATGGTCAGTGGGGCCAGATTTGCAAACATGAATGAATGCATCGTATTTTCAAACTGGGAGATCTGTTCCATCTGTCCTGCTTGTGTCTGATGGAGCAACTCTGAAATAGCCGAAGATTGCGCTCCATGCCATAGGAAGGCTGCGTGCTTTCATAATGTGGGCCCTGCTCCATTTCACATCCCAGGGCCCGGTGTCACTGAGCAGACTAACTCAAAGGATAACTCAGCATCCACGTCTACAATCAGCCAAGTGTTCCTTTCCACGCCGCCTGTGCTTCTAGAATGGCCTCTTGATTCAGTGTCTGTAAATGTTTTACAAAATCTCTTTAATGACGTTCCGCATCCCCCCACAAGGCAAGTAGCGTATATGATTTACCCGGTGTACTGTGATCCCCAAAGCAGCAGATACAATGTTAACTTATTCAAATCACCTAATTTGTCTCTTGCAACTTCATAAGAAATTCCTGGAATGGAAATTTCCCAAGTGGATCTTGGTGAGAGGAAGTTTCCAGCAGGAGGAAACAAGAAAAAGAAAGAAAGAAAGGATCACTTTCACTTTGTGGTTTCTTTTTCTTTTAATTAAATAAAAGCAACAGGGTATGCAAAACTGGATGTTTGTCATCTTAATCAACCCGAAGGGAGAGTGATGCAAAGTCCCCCAAATCCAAAAATACGAAGGGAATATCATTTAGACATTATGAATGTTTCCCCTCCATATAATGTGTTGCCGTGGATTTAATCATGGTTTTGAATTGATATGCGCAATCTACTCGACACAATGCACATGATATATTATGTGGGCTCTAGCTTGGGGTCCTCGGGTGGGCTCCATCTTCGTCTGGGGCTGAGCCCGGTCCACTTGGGCAGGATCTGCGGCCCTTCAGATTCCCCTACGCATGATGCAAGCAGCAGGGTCCACGTGCAGAGTAAGGGGAGCCAACATCCCAGAGCGGACCACGCACCCGGCCTGGGTGTCATGCCCTGCGCAGGCCCAGATTTGAGCTGCCCATCAGCCCTATGAGGTGGGCACTGCTGTTGCTCCCAGGTTGCAAATGGAGAAACTGGGAGCCAAGGAGGCTTTTTTTCCTGTGTGACCCCGGACGCACGGGAGGTATTGGAACTGGTCGTTCCCTGCATGCTGCAATTCGTCCTTGCCGTCCATACCGACTCTTTTGGACAATGTTTTCCAAGCAACACAGATAATAAGCATTGTTAATTGCCTTATTTTAAATGTTCTAAATGCTTTCTTCTTCCCATAGTTAGAAGGTTAAATGAAAGTGGGATAAAAATCTAAAGGAAAGATCATCATGAGAGTCCCGAAAAACATGGTCGTGAGGAAAGGTGTGTGGTCAGGAGGAAGTCCAGGGAGGGTGGCAAGCCAGGCCAACTGGAATGAAGGGAGCCCAGCACATGCAGACTGAGACCAGGAAGGGAGGGTCGGTGGCACCAGCATGGGAGCCCAGGCCCCTCTTGTGACTTCAGCGAAGGGACAGCTCCAGGCATCCCTGGGAGATGAACTGCTAGGTCATCCCCTGACAAAAGCCCAACTCAACTCCCACCACAGGCCTCCTCCTGTGTTCCGAGGGCATCAGCACCCCCAGCGGTGCCCTGCATTAGAACTCTGGACTTGCTGAATAGGGAGGTTTCACTGGAATGGGTCTTGGGATAAGCGTCTGTCCTCCTGAGGGCACTTCCCGAGCGCAGGAGCCGTGGCCAGGCCCGGCCAGGTCCCGGGGAAAGCGCGCATGAGCCCTACGCTCCAGCTTCTCCCAGACATTATCCCGCCACCCCCCAACCTCCACTGCTCTGGTTTACCAGACCAGCCTCGCAGAATGATGAAAGCATCCTCTCTAGAGGGGCTCAGCTTAGGAGCAAAACTAATTCCTCCGGGTTCACTTAATTAAGTGCATCATCATATGCCTTGTAAGGAGCACCCGCAGGCCTCATCATGTTTATACACCCAGCTTCCCGTGCCCTGGGAGAGCAAACCTCTGCATTTGCGAGGGAATACAGGAGGAAAGGGGGAGGCAACGCAGTGAGATTTGCCCACATTCACCAGAAGATTCTTCTCCAATTCACCGTTGATCCAACCATAGTCAAAGCAAAGAATCACAGAAACTTAAACTGGCCACACACCTATTCTTCAGTTGGGAATAGGATTCCACCATCATTTCCCCAAATATCGTGGCTCAAATGTGTTTCGGGTGCCTGAGAGAACATTCTCTCCACTCCGTCCCACTTGATTGTCTCTTCCAAGGACTCGTGGTCGGTCAGCAGGGGCACACGGTCCCCTGCGGGCTGGCAGAGTGCTTCGCCCTCCCCTCCTGGCCCGCACTGGTTCAGGGCCAGAGTCGAGGTGCTGTGTCGGGCCCGGAGACCAGGGAGCGGTTGACGGGGTCTGCCTGCTGCCCTGTGTTCTCAGTAACCACAGCATCTCCTGAAGCCAAGGTGCGCCCGGACGAGGACTCAGTAACCACAGCATCTCCTGAAGCCAAGGTGCGCCCGGACGAGGACCCTGGCCTTCTTTCTTTGTTACCACAGATCGAAGCTTTGAATTTTAACTCGTTAAGAACACGGGCATGGTAGAGCGAGGGTACAGGGGAGTGGTCTCTGTCCTAACAGACGTGTGCAGATCGAGAACTTTACAAAGCTTTATACTTCACAGCTGCAGAGCAGGGAGTTGTGACCAAAGCTGATGGCTCACTTCTGTAAATTTGCTCTCTGTGCATCATGGATTCTTGGATACAAAGAAGATTCCAGTAAAAGAAAGAACACTAAGGACGAAACCAGAGAAGAGAGCTCCGACTTCCACTTCCTTCCATCATCCTCGTATGTGTTTCTGTGAACAGCCCTTCATGGAAGAACTGCAGACAGCATCCCACACCTCAGGGCATTCTAACTCTCCTGCTGTTTCTTCACTGCTTTCAACGGATAGGTGGGGCGGCTGGAGCATTTCATCAGAAGGATGTCAGGAAACGTTCAGGGGATAATTCCATGTTCAGCGGTCCCTTTGAATGAAACTTAATATTATTCATTACAGAACAGAGATAATCTTGTAATTCATACCTCATATGTTTGTGTGAGGATTAAGTGAACTGAACTGAAATCAGGTCCTGTGTGTGAAAGTTCTTTGCAAACGGTAAAGCACTATGTAAATGTTATTATAGCTGATATTCAAGTCAGTAAAAAATGTTTTTTAAAGAAAGAAACCAATTCTTTTCTACCAGCACCCTATAGGCCAAAAGATTTTTTTGTAGATAATCATGGATTAATTGTAAACACAAAGAAAGACACTGAAAAAAAAAATATATATATATATATATCAAAGCTGTTGCTTTGGGGCAAACTGCAGTGCCACCGAGGCTGGAATGTTTTCTTTTATCAGAGATCCTTTTCTGGCCCCTGAAATTACTTCTTTCATGTCTGGTAGTGAGGAGCAGAGCAGCCCTGCTCCCTGGAGACGTGCGATTGTTACCATGGTCTCATAACATATTGGCAGCCGATGTGGCATCCACGAACACCTGTCACTCGGGGCTCCTGGCGCAGATGTGGCACGCAGGCTCGGGTTCAGACGCGGGGTCCCTCCCCGCCCCCGCCCCCACCTGGCGCTCTGCACACACACAGCGCCCCCCGCAGCCCCCCGCCCAGCGCGGGCCTGGGGTGGAGGCGGCGCGGGAGGGGTCTGTGTGCCCGCACCGAGAGGGCGCGCAGGCAGGTGTGCAGGGGGCATCCCCGGGAAACTGCCGGAGCACTGGTCCCATGCATTTCCTTCCAGCCAAAGTCGACCATCTTCTCTTAGCAGGAGACTGGAGGTGAATTCCTAGATTTGGGGAACATTTTCCCAGTTTCTTGATTGGACGGTGCAGATCTGAGCAGGTGGTTCCTTCCAAGTTATCAAAGAGATAAGGGACTGCAAAATGCAGTTGGGCTGTGGTATCAGAGCCTCCGACCCGGCTTGGAAACGCAGTCCTTTGCGGAGCTCGGGTGCCCCAGTGGAGACCGCTGGAGGCCCGGCGGCCGTGTGCGCTGATCTGCGGGGGAAACACTGCCGGATCGGACCGCCCTGCCACAGGGCCCTGCGTGCCCCGGTCCCCAGTCTTAAAACGGTACGGGGCCTCCCAGAGTCGTCGTTGTCGCTGAGATCCCAGAATACTCAGGTTCTCAGCCTCAGCATCAGCTCCTGCCGCCTCTTCCCGTGGGTTCACGCCACCACATTCCTATCCAAATTCCTACCTGAAATGGAGATTTGGGTCCTATTGAAAAGCCCAAAACAGCTTCAAATTTCCTCTTCCTTTTTTAATTTTCTTCCACCCAGGCCCCAGGGACTGAGGTTTAGCTTCTCTGTTTGCCTGGTGAGAAAACCCAGAGACACAGAATCTGAAGCTTACATTTACCTTTTGTAACCCAAATCAAGAACTCTGTAAACTCTCTTCCTAGAGGCTTAAATTTAAGTATGACTTCTTTTTTTTTTTCCCTATGGGTCACACTCAAAATACATTAAAAGTGTAGCCAATTAGAATTCACGGAGAACACTTTTCAATATACAGAAAACAGAAATGTGGGTTGTATGACTGTGTATGTCTGTATGAAGTGTTCAAGGGACATGCTGGCAAAGAAGACCCTCTGTAGATTCCAACAGGAAAGAAAAAGGAGAGGGGAAGGAGGGTAGGGAGGAGAGGAAAAAAGGAGGGAGGGTAGGAAGGAGGGAGGGAGGGAAGAAATTCTCATTTAACCAATGATTGGCTGCATCCAGCAATCTGAGAGTATCTTTTCTTATTGAACTTTCACTGTGATCTTGGAAAATCAGGTGTCAGCATCCCTCACCTACAGATGAGAAAACCAGTCACTTGTCCAAGTCACACAATTAGTAATAGGCTGGATTTATGGAAAAAGTCTTCTAACCCAAGCTGGAAATCCATTTTCACTACATCAGATACAGCAGGTCTACCTCACTTGGGAAAACAAACTTGGAAGAGCTCCGGTTGCTCCCTGTCCTCTGCTGATGGTGACAAATAATAACTAATAAATACATTTTTACCATCTTTCTTCCTTCGTCTCTGTGCAACATTTCTTTTATGGATCCCAAAGAAGAGGTCCTATTTTGCAGATGTGTGAATCACAGAGTGTCAACTTGGGAGCATATCTTGTCACTTTGAATCTTTCAGCCTGGTTAGGTTGGAAGTTCCTTCTCTCTCTTCCCAGTCCACTCCTGAAAAACTGAGATTCAGAAACCATGGGATTTGGTAAAGTGACACAGCTATCCACACCAGTGACCCCTGCCTCGTCTCCCCCTGCTGCCCCAGCACTGTGGCCCAGAGCAGGACTGACAAGGAGGGAAGGGAAAGGGGAGGGCTCATGCCCATGTTAGGAGGCAGGAGCCCCAGCCCCAGCCCCAGCCTTCAACTTCACACTGTTCTTTCCACACATCAGAGACTTTGCTTTTTCCCTGGGGAAGCCCATGGTGGATACAGATCTGAATTCATTCTAGGCAGATGAGGGCATTAGCCCTGTGATCTCAGGGGTTACTCATAGTTTCTCACCCAGCAGATTAAAAAAAAAAGTCTGAACAAGAGTAGCCAGTGCCCCTGGCAATCCTGTCCAGTTGTCAGACACCACGGTGATTTTCCCCAAGCCTGGGGGAGCCACGGAGACTGAGGGCTGAGCTAGCAGATGCTGATGTGGAGAAGCTTGAAGGGAAGGAGGTTTCCAGCCACTGCAAGATGCAAATTGAGGCCAGACAGAATGCAGGGCCTCCGTCGAAGGACAGAAAAGACTTCCAGAATCAAATCATTAGGTTTAATTCCTGGGCTGATCTGAAAATGGCCTTTTTTTTTTAATGTAGGAAATATCAGAATGGGTTCTAATCTCCTCTTTTCAAATTTGTAAATGCATCACTTTATTGAACGATGTGTCCATTTTTATAAGCTGATTTATGGTAGCTGTAATGTGATTCATCATGTCATCTTGTAAATAAATGCGACACTTCATTAAACAAGGTAATCAAATTTAAGCAGTTCCACTTTTGTGTTAACAACTGAGACCTTTACGTTTCTATTGCTCTGGAGATCCTCCTACTATAATGAAAGCAGCTTCTAGGAAAAAAACATGGGACTATTTCCTCAGGGGCGGGTGAGGGAACTTCCGTGAACAGCCAATAATGACATTAATAACAGCCAGCAATTTGCTGTAATGAAGCATTTTAATATCTGGACCTTTTTTTTTTAAGGGGAGGAGGGCATATCGCTTATGCTCAAGGGAATTGAAATGTTGGAACATCTTGATCTGTTATTGGGCTAACAGAACACTTTCAAAGAGTGCATTTCAGGAGGAAATTTTTCATGCTATTTTTGTATTTGCCATCTGGAATGACACTGCAAACTGGCAAACACAAGGATCATGTGATACTTCCATCACATAGAGTTCATTACGGATTCATCTGGGAATGGGAGCATCTGAACATCAGTCTCATAACTGTAATTATCCCAACTTTGACCTTCTTGGATGGTTCAAACAACTTCAGAGATATTAACGTTTGCTTCCCTGTGGAAGAGGTGATGTGTCATGACTGATAGGCAAAAAGGAGGTCCTGCACCGTGCCCCCTGCGACCAGGAACCCTGCAGGAGGAGGAAGGATGTGGTGCCTTAGCCAACTGAGGCAGGAGGGGGGGTTTGACTTCAGAAGTCCCTGATTTCCATGAGGTCAGCTGAGATCCTGAGCCTCACAGCTTTGAGCATACACTTCTGGACACAGCTAGCCATCATGCTGTTTATGACCAGCTTACTTTCAGCAGATAAATTTCTAGTACAGTCTTGGAAAAAAATATCCAAAACATATGGAGTGAAACATTCCACAAGTTGTCCCACATAGAGCAGTAACCTCTCCATCCTGCTGAAAACATTCACTTTATGACCGTAAAAGATTTAGCCTTGTTGTGAATTGACATGGTTAATGCTCGTGAATTAGAAAGGAGTTTCTGTGGAAGGAAAACGATCTAATCATTATGGTTCCTTACTACTTGCTCAAATAGTTTTAACAAAAATAGAAATTTCTGAGACCTTGGAAAATTGATTTTCAAGACAAGATGATTGAGAAACTTTGATGTCAAGATATTGAACGTCTGAACAACGACAAAAAGAGGAAGTTCTAGCTTCCAGTGTGCTCCTTCCACAGCTGGTGGCATTGAGAAAGTTCCAGAGAGGCGAAACTTAAAAATAATTTGAGGTGGAATTATTTCCAAAATATATTCTCTGCATTCTTGCCTTCCTAAACAGAGTATATAGAACCTAGTTTTCCTGCTTTGGTTCGAATTCAGTGACTTTCTAGAAAGTCTCATCTGTGTGCAGCTGTTTGGACAGAAAACACCACCGGGCAGCTGATATTTCTGATTTATTGGGTCTGTTTCTAAAGGGATTTTCTGTTTCACTTCTTGCTAAGGTCAAGGTACTAGCCCACATTCTCTCTACCCCAGAGTTCCTGTCCCTAATATGTTGTGATCCGGAAGGAAGAAAAGCAACGTTTTAGAGGGTATTGTGAGGTTGTTTTCATTCATAGTGATAGGCACTTGGTGTGCTCACTCATGCTAGAAACTCCTGTCTTTCATTAAAAGAAATTAAATATATATAAACATACATAAATACCTATATATACATATATAGGTATGTATGTATATATGTATATATACACATATATGTATTTTTTCTTGATTTATTTCCTTTCAAATCTTTTCCCCCCACTATAGAAGTGAAGACTTACTTTGACATGGCAGGTCCTGGACTCCCTACTAACCTTACCATATTCTTTCTCTCAATTTTCTTGTGTGGGTGCATGTGTTTGCTCAGATATTTTGAAGTTTTTCAGATGTATTTTTTAAAGCACTCACTAAGTTCTTACCTACAGCTCTAACAGTAGATGGTTAGCTGTAAAATCAGCTAATTCTCAATGGAGCTTTTCCGACTTTAGAATGTTCTGTTCTTATTACACCCTGCTCTTGTTCCATGAATAGACGGTGTTCTCATACCTCCTTAAGGATATCAACAATTTCTTTCTCAAATTTTCTTCCATATCAATCTCTTTTTCCTCCAAGATTCTTTTTAATTGTTTGACATGTTGGTCTTTGTCTTTCATTTTGAATGCCTTCTTCAAATTTCTGTTTTTGTCCGGGGCTCGTTATTAAAGAATGGAGCATTATGAAAGGGATCAGACCTTTCATAATGGGCCTTGACATGACTGGGACCTAGTGACATGGTGATCAACACAAGCATCTCTTAGTTCAGTCCAGAAATGTTTCCTCAGCTGTGCCTTTGACAAATTTCCTCATTTCTTTTGTTTTTCTTCAGAAAACTACTATTTTAGTCTGGGCATCCTGTCACTTCTGAGACTTTCCCGCTCTTAAAAATTTTTGTTTTCTTTTCCTCTGTTTTCACCCTCCTGAGAAGGCTCTCAAAGTTACCCTCATACTAGCAATTCAATCTTCTGGCTCTGACATTTCCAACATGTGCTGCCCGAAGCGTAAATGTTCATTCTGGTGTTGTGTTTTTGGCCTCTTGCACTCCTTCCACCCTTTCCTGTGTCCCATTGATCACATCCTGGTAGATTCAATCTTCCAGCTTTGACATTCCACTCCCGTTGCTTGACTATACTACTGAAAAGATGTCAAAGAATTTTCTAAAATTAATTTTATTTCCCATTAGAAATATATTTTAGCATGCTGCCCTTTCTTTTCATATTCAGAATATTCCATTTCTCATTTCTTGCAGAGATTTTTTATCACCAAACAAAGGAATGGTCTATGCAGACCTGCCCCAAGGCCCACTCTTGCTCACTTGATTGTGGCTTCCCATTTGCAGCCTGGTAGGCAGGTGGATGAGACCACCTGCAATTCCTAGGTTCCACCCATCAACTGTGTTCTCTAATCCAGCTTCACAGGCAAGAAACCAGTAGAGACGTTTTCCACCATTCAGTCTGTAAATTGTCTGAAAGTCCTTATGTTGGTGGTGCTTTTGGATCTCCATATTCTTTTCTATATCCTCATAAACATTTAGTGAGAATATAGGGGCAGCTGTGTTGGGAAATTTTAACAGACATCATTGTAGATGAAAGAGTAAATAGATCTCCTCCCTATCCTCAATCCACTTTTCAAATTTCCAAAAATTCGCTGCCTTGTGAAATCAGATACATGATGTGCATTTCCCCATTTTGTAGGAAAACAACCTGCAGGTCTTACTTTCCCAGCCATTAAGCAAGACTACGTTCAACCTCTGCACTCCGCTGCGTGTTCATTAAACCAATGACTGGCTCTGTTCCATGTCTTCCCTGTAAAATGATGAGAAATGTGGCCCTAAGCTGACTGAGTAGACATGATGCTATTGAGCACTGCTCCTGGGTGGCATTAATATTGCCATTATTTATTATTTACATATTTAACGACCTTATTGATATTATGCACTGTTAGCACTAATTATAACACAATAAACATAATTTATAAACATAGTTTATGGTGACACACATAATCAACCACTAGTGACACTACCTGAAACAGCTGCATTTTCCCGGTCGGTTCAGACTGTTCTAGAAGAGAGGGCCATTGGCTCACAGTAAACCTTCAAAATAAATATTTTAATGCATTAGAAACAGATTGTGAATAACATGTGCAATGATTGCTTCAAAAATAAATCCAAATGATCATTTTATGAGAATGGCATGCTTCCATGTCTCTGAAACTTCACAAAATGTTCTCAGAGATGGTCCTATATCACATCATGGAAAGACTGATTGTGTGGCGTGTCAAGTTAAGAGCTGTGAGGATTCCAGGGTAATTGCTATGGCCAAAAAGTAGAAGTGTGACCAGATAGTGAGCACAAGGAGAACTCTTTTTCTCTGCGAAGAGTGATGTTACATTATGAGAACATATCTCCTGGATGCAGAGGTACAGAAAATGAAGGGTGGGGACTGATCAGAAATGAATGTAACTCAACTGAAAGGATTTCAGGTCATCTATTTAAAGGAGAAAGAATATGTTGGATAAACCAAGCCTTGACCTGTTTCTCAATTTCTGAGTGGCAGTCACCGGGTGTTTGGTAATGATGCCATAGGATTTGACAATAGAGGAGAACAGCTTTATGACTTTCTTCACCATAGAGGTTCACTGAGATCTGATATGCATCCATATCTCATATTAATAGTATTTTGTTGTTCATATGTTTCATCTGAAAAGGACAAATTCTAACTAAATCAATCAGATGATTTATTTCTAATGAAATTATTGTATGTATAATAGACATCATCTAGAACCATGTGTAGTGTTCAACTCAATCTCTGCTTTATCTAACTGGACCTGACTTAAAGGTGTCCCTTATTTTCTCTCACTCATGGGATCTGGGCATCAGGAAGCCCACCAACAATGTATTTCACTTACATGGTTTGCCCAGTTATTTCCAGGGGAGCTTTACTTCAACCTTGACCTAACCGTGTACACATATCAGAAGTATTTAATAGGCCTACCTCAATCTCAATCAGCTTGTTTTTCAGGGTGCTATTTTTTTGCTTTTGGTTGCATCTTTTCTCAAAGCACACACTTTCTGCACACACCACTTCACCCTTACTCCTTCAAAGCCTGGATAACAAAAGTTCATTTCAGCTTAAATTAATACGCTTTCTGACAACAAGATGTACATTTCATTTCCAGGAAAAATTGTCTTAGGTGGAAGAGTATGAAGTATTTCTAAGTACATAAACACCAACCAATGTGGCTCTTTGACCTATTAAATTTTATTCCAAATGCCCATTTGTCTTTGAACCTGTCATACACATATTCATAACAGTAGGTTGGATGATGTCCCCAAATCCCTAATATTCTCCAATGCAAACAGGATAAATGGGACTCCCTTTTTACAAATGTTCTCATCTAATCCCTCACTGGATCAGCTTACTGGCTCTAAAATCAAGATCCTTCTGCAATCGATATGTGTGTATATCTGATGGAACGAGGCTCAAACTTCCTCTCACATTCTTCTTTTATATCCACAGAGAGGTCTATATTTGACAGACAAAACTTGGTATAGAGCAAATAGGATAATTTACCTACCAGACTTTATTTAAACTTCTAATTTGTGAGGGGAAAAAGTTATTTTGCTTTAGTCACTAAAGATTATTCATGAACTGGTCTACCTACTCTGAACACCTCCTACAAAAGCCAGCTTATAGCCAGAGCCTCTTAAAGGAAATGTGCCAATTTACCAGTGGGCGATTTACCAGTGGGCGATTTACCAGTGGGCGATTTACCAGTGGGCAAATCAGAACATTACTATCCTGTGTGTTGCCGAGCGCTGTTCTCCATTTCTGCAGAAAAATTTTTGGTGGGACAGCGGGGAGATAAACATTATTCCCAAACATTAGGCTGAACCATACAGAACTGCTAATATTGGATTGCATTTTTACTTACACAAAAAAGGCGATTTCGTGTGACTCAGTCTAGTATCGAAGCATTAATGGTGCTTTCTAGACACATTAAATTTTATTCCACACACCTAAGCAAATAGGAAGGTGGTGGGAGACCAGCTAAGTGCCTTAAATAGCAGACCCTTTTAACAGCGGTAGCTTTATGGGCGTCTCAGAAAGGCTTTCTGGTTCTGAAATATCCATCCTCCTGCCCTTCCCCAGAGCAGAGAGCCTCGTCTCTGGCAACATGGTCCCGGTAAGAACTAAAGAAGATGCCAACGGAAGGGTCCTAAAGCTGATAATATGCGGCCATTACTCTCCCGCACCATTTTAAAACAGGGACCCCAAAGACATTTGGAAGTTACAACACTGATCAGGGTGTACTTTACACATCCTTATTTGGGCCGCTTCCCTTGGCTAAAAGCAGAAATATTAGAAAGCTGCTCTACAATCAGGAAATGGCACTAAGCAGATATTCACAAGATGGATCGCTTTTTATGCACCCTGGAGAATTGCACTGACAATGTATTAAAACTAAATTATCTTTAAAAGTGAGCATGATTAATAACAACCCATAGAGTGAGTGAGAACTTCTACGATAAAAGAAAAGAAAATTAGGCAGGGTTGCTTGCGTTGGGGTTGGTCTCGGGATACCCCTGTGCTTAAACTATCACCACTTGACAGCAAAACTACTTGGAGTAGGGAGGAGCAAACAAGTAAACGTGGCTCTTCATGGGACCAATGCGCGTCCCCCATCAGCCCTGCTGGGAAGGGGATCTAAACCAGTAGAGCCCTAAATCACCTCGCATCCCTTTGTCTCTGGGAAGGGCAGGGTTAGGTCATGAGAACACTTTCCTGGGACCCAAAGAGGCAGGCTTCGGGAAGGACACGTGTGATGTACATCTACCAGTGTGGAAAGACTTCAGTTTTTATTCACAGCTGTATCGCCCACATCCTTTTTCTTTCCCACACCAACAGTTTCTTGAAACATGAAATTCCAACTAGGTAATGGTTGTCTGGTTTTATACATCTTTTCTCCAAATAGCCAGAGTGATTACAAAGCAGCAAATAATATTTCTCACTTACTTGGATGGCAACAGTGTACAGTCAAATGTGTCTCCATAGATGGTGACTGAAAAATTTGTGTTTTGTGAACTTAATGCCAAATGGCTAAGTAATTGAAAGGTGCAAATTTTTTGATATCCTGTAGATGCAGGCATTATCTGTGATGCATTTGTAACTATGAGTTAGAAGCTGCTAAACGAAGCCTAGGATATTCAAAGTTATTTCTTATTTATATTTTAAAACACATGCCTTTACCTCTAGTATATGTTTCACGTTCACAAAATTTATAACTTTGACCAATCAATTTTCCATGTTTGAGGAAAATAAGAAAAATAGGCTTTTGACAAAGTTATGATGATGATAGCTATGGTAATAATATTTTATATTTGTACAGTACTTTATATACCTATTTTGCTAATTCACTAATTAAAAAATGTACAGTTTTAAAGCACTTTTTGTACCTATTCTCTTTTTCCCTATCATAGACATAATATAGATAAGATTAGTATTATTCCAGTTTTATAGCTATTGAAAATTGAACTCTAAGTCAAATCAAGATAAACAAATGCACTTTTGATGGTAATTCCTAAAAGGACATGGCTACTGATTCCCCCGTATTTCTGGAGGAAAAAGCATCATCCGGGCTATCTGATCATGACATTTTAAAGGGATCTGGAGATGTGCAGTTTCCGTTTTGCACTGGTTTGGGACGGTGGACGCTAGTGGCCTATCTGTGGGTGCTGTTTTGCGGTTCGGATCGCTAGCTGACTCATACCAACAGCAGGACCTCTTTTGTCCCCCAACCCCATCACATCAAACTCCATTTGGAGAAAGGTGGTAGATGGTTTATTGTTTAGGGAATACATATCTTTGACTATTTGGAACCGACATAAATAAACTTTGGATCGGTCACCCATATGAGAAGCAGAATAAGCAAGTTGCAATGAAATAAGCAAATATTTGCTGAACAAACGAGTGAATTCGGTGTCGCCTAAAGTGACAAGAAAAACTTTGAATGTCTTATTTCTTAAACCCAAAAGGAAAAAACACACCTCATAGCACATCTGGTGTGACTCCAAGTAATTGTCTAGGCCATGTTACCGAATGCTTGGGAGAACAGGACTCTTTTTCGATGTCAATTAATTAATCAACTTATTCAAACAAGCATCCGTTCGTTGATTAAATGCTTACAAGGTGTCCAGCGTGACATGTGCTCCCACGGAAGCAGGGTGCATAACCCACAGTCCCGATTGCATGGGTCCTGCCTTTCTCAGTCTCCAGTCATAACGTCCCAGGAGATCAGTCCTTCATCATGAAGCTTTGCAGAAAGAACTGCATCAAAATTAATTTTCAAAGATAAAAATTACTAAAATGAACCTGTTTAAAGCTGGACTTTGAATCAAACGATTTCTCTGAAGTGAAATAGTTCCAGTACCCTAATTTTTCCCGGCATAATTTTAAAGATTAACGCTCTTTCTCCTCCCCACCCCCAAAGAGATCATTTGCAAAGATTTATGTCTATCATATTCAGGAGCAGCTATGAGCAGGGGTGGATATTTTTTACATAAGTGTAATTATATGTAAGTGCTATAATTTAATTACCACGATTCCATCCCTATTGATTTCAGATACTCATCTGGAGCCTACAGATATGGTTGTGTGAAGCTGACAGATAGCATCATCTGTTTGAATGCCTATGGACATCGTAGGAAGACAAAAAAGATCATTCATTAAAGAATATCAAGGAATTTTGTTCTAGGAGACATTAAGGTGACTGTTTCACATTAAGGGCCAGATTTCCAGGTAAAGAGGGCAGAATGAAACATGGTCATAGAATGTTACTCATGCAACACCTAAGAAAAATAGACACAAAGGGGCAAAATGTATGTGTACAAATTAAATATAAAGATGCAAATTGATAAGTAGAATTAAAGACTAGGTGGAAATTTGCCATCATCAACAATTCAAGTAAATGGGAGAGTAGTAGATAAGAAATTAAAAATTCAAACCCCAAAGCGAACTCTTTAATTCTATCCCTGTCTCCAGAAAGCAGAATGTAGACTATGAGTTGATTAAATCTTAAGACTTCTCATAATATTCTATATCTTGGGAAAGGTGGCCCTGGGTAAAACCAAGGGAGAAAACCCCTCAGGAAAGAGGTCCCTTTTACAACAGCAGGACATCAACCTGAGCAGGAAGGACTTCTGAGCCCGCCCTCCCACATGGCAGGTGTGTTTCCAGATCAGTTCACTGGACTTGCAGTGACTCCGGGCTGGGTGGAAAGGGCTTCTCTAAGACATATTCAATGGGTTGTACTCTCGGGCTGGTCATCTGTCTCTCAGGACAAGAGTTTAAATTCCAGAAGTACAGGATCCTATTTGATATAGTCACTGTTACATCCTCAAGGTCAAAATAAAGTAAATATATATTAAAGATAATTAATCAATTAGTTGGTGAATAAAATAAAACATTTAAAACCTATAAAAAAGAACTCGGTTGGAAAAAGAAATTCAAGAAACAGCAACAAATATCTACGTGCTTCCCATGATGGCAGAATTTAATAAAAATATGAACTCAATGAAAAGAACTCCAAAAATAAGTTGATAAAAGACATGAATGAAGAAGCCAGAGTACATCATATAGTCAATTTGATGGTTTCCATAACTGGGTAATAAACACCATACAGTGTAATTTTATAATAACAATCTAGTGAGTCCAGAAGAATTTTATCCACAGTCAACAGATGTTGAGACACTGAACTGAGTTATAGCAATAAATTATTGATGCATGTTTTGGAAGGTGTTCTCAAAAATTGTAACATTTAATTAAACTAGTAAAACTTTCCCTTAAAATTTATAGTTTTATTATTAGATTACTGTTGGGTTTTTAATGTTCATCTTTGTTAATTTTATCTTGAATTCACACATGAGGCATTCTGGATCAGAAACAGATTTCTGATTAAATGCCTCACAGTAAATAATAAGTCTGATGGCCCCTTTTTGCCCCTAATTTTTACCTCTAAGGCAACGCAATAAAAACTGATGAGAATTCTTCCCACACAAACTGCCAATCTGTGAATGTGGTGGTTGGTTTTACGTGACAACTTGGCTAGGCCGTAGTGCCCAGTTATTCAATCCAACCGGAACCCAGGCATTGCTGGAAGTTGTTTTTCAAAGGGCTTTAAGTAAAGGAGATTACATTTTTTAGAAGATTACCTTCAACAATGCAGGTGCATATCATCCAATCAGAGGAAAGGATTTACAAGTAAAACTGAGGTTTCCTTGAAGAGGAAATCCTGCTTCCACTGCAGCCTTGCTCTGCATGAGTTACTGACTTCCTGCCTGACTTGAAGGCTCCTCCTTGGATAGGCAGCTGCCACGATTGTGTGAGCCTCATTGTCTCTCTCTCCCTGTCTCCCTTTATTTATAGTCCACACAGAGCCACACACGGCTCGTTCTGGTTTTCTGGTAGTTCCCCGACTGAGACACAGTTTGGTACCAAGAGTGAGGTGCTGCAACAACCAATACTAAAACATACTGAAATGTCTGTGGAATAGGATAATGCTTGGAGGGTGGAAAAATTATTTTGAGGGGAGTAATAGGAAAAGCACAAATTGACTTGAATAAGGATGCTAAAGGCAATTCTGAGAGCTCAGAATGAAGTAAGGAGCATGGTGGAGACAGCTTCTGTTTCTTCATAGAATATATATTTATATTTATTATTTATATGTTAACACATGTATTCAAGAATGGAATGTTGGACACAGGGGATGTCACCTTCTAAGATACTATATAACTCATTTGTTTACTATATTTATTATTTATAGACTGTCTTCCCAACTAGAATTTAAGCTTCAGGAAGGCAGAAATCTGAGTCTACAACGCGCCTGGTGACTGGTGGGCATACAATAAATATTAGTTTCAAGTAAATAGAAGGAACAAATAGCTCGACTTTTCTCAAAAACCAACACCCATATCAAAAGGTAAAGAAGTTGATCTTAGCTATGAATTGACAAAGCATTTGAAAGGAACCAGTTTGTACAATTTTTTGAAAGGCAGTTCAGCAAGTTGTAAGTGGACTGCAACTTCTAGGATTTGATTATTAGAAGAGATACTTATGTAAGTGCAGAAAGATGTTTGCATGAGGATTATTGTCACAGTGCCATTATAATAGTGAACATGTGGAGCAAAAATTAACCATTAGGATACTGTCACATAAGACAGTACAGGGACACAATGTAATATTATAAAACAATTATAAATATAATATCTTGAACCAAAGCAGTGACAACAGAAGTGGTCAGACATTCAAGATTTCTTAGATATTGGTCATGTGCTGTGAGAAAAAGAGACTAGTCAGAGGTGACTACAAGATGTTTGGTCTGGATAAGTGGTAGGTAAACTTGACATCAAAGAACAAGAGGAAGTTTTGCCAGTAGATAATTCAGTTGGACATATTAGAATGTTAGTATGGACATGTTAAATTTGACATTTCTAGTAGTCATCTGTTGTGGGTTTAATTTTGTTTTCCTAAAAGACATATTAAAGTCCT
This sequence comes from Ailurus styani, assembly GCA_002007465.1. Lineage (NCBI taxonomy): Eukaryota > Metazoa > Chordata > Mammalia > Carnivora > Ailuridae > Ailurus > Ailurus styani. The sequence continues at coordinate 1,812,904 of LNAC01000076.1, read as the reverse complement.
AACCTCTGGTACCTGTTAATGTAATCTTATTTGGAAATGGGGCCTTTAAGAGATAATCAAGTTAACAAAAGGTCACTAGGGTGGGTCCTAATCCAATGTGACTAGAGTCAATATAAGAAGAAGTGACGTGCACAGACTCAGAGGGAGAAAAGGAGAAGGCATGTGATGATGGAGACATAGGTTTGGGTAAACCAAAGAATTTCAGCAGAGCCACAAACATTCTCCCCAGGAGCCTTCAGAGGGAGAGCAGCCCTATCTCAATTTCAAACCTTCCACTTCTAGAATCATGAGGAAATGTTTCTATTGTTCTAAGCCACAATTTTATTAGAGCGGTTCTAGGAAACCAGTACAGTGAAGAACAAGAATAAATGAATATTCCTATTCCTGAAGTGAAAGGAGGTATCTACTCTTGTCCATTCTAGAAGGTCCTGTCCTTACCCTGGCCCTTTGGTGTGTAAATAAATCTCACCAAGGGCCAGTGGCCCTATGTATCTAGGGTCTTATCACCTAGAGACGTCTCCAGTGTTCTGGGCTTCATTCACCCTAGAGACCACTGGACAGTCACTATTGCCAAATAGCATCATTATCTTTGTGGATCAGAGCAATTAACCAGACACATGACTATAGATGAAATTCTCAGGGTATATGAAGAGTGTCAGGAACACTGGGAAACCCAGCTAAGCTCTATCTCTCCACAATTACAAATGACTAATATTGGCAATAGAAACAAGACAGTAAGTTTTACAAAACTGAAATGATACAAATTATATTCTCTGATCAAAACAGAATTGAACCAGAAATCAGCAACAAAAAGATATGTGAAAAATTCCTAAGTATTTGCAGATTAAATAGCACACATCAGAATAATTTATGGGCCAAAGAAGAAATCACAAGGTAAATTAGAAAATAGTTTAAGCTGAATTAAGTAAAAACCAGTATTTCAAACTGTGTTTTGCAGTTACAACAACACTCTGAGAAAAATTTATGGCACTAAATATTCATATTATAAAAGAACAGTCTCAAATCAATGACCTGAACTTCCACATTAAGATGAACCTTAACTAACTTTACTGTGGTGATCATTTCACAATATATACATGTATTAAACCACCAGGTCAGACACCTTAAACTTACACAATGTTACATGTCAATTATAACTCAAGAAAGCTGAAAAAAGAAAGAACAAACTAAAGCTTATGTAAACAGAGGGGGGGAATTATAAAGAGGAAAGATAAATAAATTAGACAATGGACCAACAAATCAATAAAACCAAAAGCTTATTCATGAAAAGAAAATTGAAACATATTCAGTCACAATAAATAAGAAGAAATGGAACTAAGACACAAATTACCATGTCAGGAATGAAAAAGGGGGCATTATTACAAACACTACAGGGATTACATAATAATAATAGCGTCGATAACAAGACCAGCGTCAGAGATACAGGAGAGGACACTGTCAGATATCCTACATTTAGGGTAAGCATGAGGAAAGAGTAATAAGAGAAAAATTATGAAAAACTTTATGATCAGAACATTTTCAAGTTAGGTGAAACAGGTAAATACTTCAAAATATGCAAATTTAAAACACCATGTTTAATAAAAAAATCCATAATCAAAGCAAAAAAAAAAAAAAGAAAGAAAGAAAGTACGAGAAGCTGGGGAAAAAAAATTTTCCAGAACTCACTCAAGAAGAAATGGATTATCTCAATGACCCTCTCTATATAGTAAAGAAATGTAATCTATAGTTTAAAATATTAACCTTTAAAAAACTCCAGATCCAAATGGATTCATTGGTAAACTCAATCCAACATTATAGTAAAAAATAATAATCCCTCAAAAATATTTCAGAAAATAGAAGAGTAGGGAATACTTCCCCACTCATTTTTTGAGGCCAGTGCAAAGCTGACACCAAAACCAAATTAACAAAGTTGTAAATTTCAAAAGAAATCTACAGCTCAATATACCTGATGGATATAAGTGCAAACATCATCAACAAGGTTTTAGCAGTCAAATCCAACATTATACAAACAGGAAAATATATCATGAAAGAGCTTAATATTGAAAAACCAGTATTTCTGCACTGGGATGCAATGAATGGGAAAGAATGTTTCTCCCAAACTTAGAATGAAAAAAATCCAAACTTACTTCAAATTCATAAATTTCTTTATAATCCATTGGAGAACTGAAGTTACAGAGCAGACAACTTATCCAAAGTTGAAGGAGAATCTGACACCTTCAAGAAGAAAGATTTATTTCTTGTTTACCTGGGATAGTTGTAACCACACACCGGCTGAAATGAGGGATGTGGACGATAATGGGACACATGCTCTTTTAATGTTACTCTACAGTGCAAAGAATAATAGTATTTGAAAGTAGACTCTGATGAGTTGACAACCACTTTAATAAAAAAGATATATAAATAATAAGTCAGTAGGGGAGATAAGAGGAATCATAAAAACTTTTCAATTAACCCAAGAAAAGAAAGAAAAGTTGGGAACAAGGAAACAAAGAAGGATGGAAGACATAGAAAACAGCTATTAAGTTGGCAGATTTTAACCTAATTGATCACTTTAAATGTGGATGACCTGCTCCAGTCCAGACAAGATGGTATAAATTCATTTCTCTATGTTTTTGTGCTAAAGCCTGGAAACAGTGCAAGAAGTAACCAAAGGAAAGTTCCATAAAGGAAAAAGTTAAAACAGTCTGGCTAAGGACCCAAGGACTGCAGGGATGACAGAGAAGCAAGGCATCTTGGGACCCAGCCCAGGGTTCTCCAGCCTCCAGACTGATGAAAGAAAGGGCCCAGATGGGCTCCTTCTTCCCTGGAGTCTTGAGCATCAGCGTCTTGAGAGACCCCAGCAGAGAATGAAACAGCAGCTACATACGGGTGGGAAGCCACATATCCCACAGTTTCTGTATCTAGAATAAAGAACTCTCAAAACTCGATAGTCAAAAAAAAAAAAATCCAATTAGAAAATGGGCAAAACATGTGAAGAGACATTTTACTGAGGAGAATAGACAGATGGCAAATAAGCACATGAAAAGATGCTCAACATCATTAGCCATCAGGGAAATGCAAATTAAAACCACAATGAGATATCACTACACACCTATCAAAATGGATAAAATAAAAAATAGTGACATTAGCAAATGTTGGCAAGGGTGCAGAGAAACTGGATCATTCCTGCATTGCTGGTTGTATGTAAAATGACACAACCTCTATAGAAAACAATTTGCCAGTAGCTTTTAAAAGATGAAACTACCACGCAACCCAGCAGTTGCACTCTTGGGGATTTAATCCAGAAAAAATGAAAACTTATGTTCACACAAAAACTTGTGTGGGAATGTTCATAGCAGCTTTATTAGAGTAGCTAAAACGTGACAACAACCCAGATGTCATTCAATGGCTGAACAGTTAACCAAACCACAGCACGGGTGGAGCATGGACGACCACGCAACGGCAAGAGAGAATGAACTGTTGGCACACATGACTTAGATGGACCTCAAAGGAATTATACTCACTGGAAAAAAAAACAACTTTGAAAGATTACATGCCATATGACTGACTCTTTTTATGTAGCTTTCTTGAAATGACAATATTCCAGAGACCAGATTAGCAGTTGCCAAGGATTCAGGATGACGCGGGGAAGCTGGAGAAATGCTGAGTCGGGGGAAAAGAGTGTGTCAGTAAAAGCGGCACATGAAGCATCCCTATAGAAGTGGCACAGGGGGCGCCTGGGGGGCTCCGTGGGTTAAAGCCTCTGCCTTCGGCTCAGGTCATGATCTCAGGGTCCTGGGATCGAGGCCCGCATCGGGCTCTCTGCTCTGCAGGGAGCCTGCTTCCTCCTCTCTCTCTGCCTGCCTCTCTGCCTACTTGTGATCTCTCTGTCTCTGTGTCAAATAAATAAATAAATAATCTTTAAAAAAAAAAGAAGAAGTGGCACAGCTCAGTGTGTTGACTGTGATGGCGTGGGCATTCAGGCTGCGTATGTGATAAAACTGCATACAAGGAGTTCGTAAACCAAAATCGCATACAAGCCGTGTGAGTACTATTAAGACTAGGAGGATCTGAATAAGATTATTATACTGTATCACTACCAATGTAAGTACTTTGTAATATCATGTTACAGTTTTGCAAAAAAACTCTCCTGCTTTAAAGGATGACAATACATCATGACCTAAAGGGATTCACCCCAGAAATGGAATGCTGTTTCAACCTTCAAGTATTACCAAATATGAAGAACATTAAAATGTCAATGTGCTGTACCAACACTGTACAGTGTATCAACACACCCAAAGAAAACTGGCATGATTATCTCAATAGATGCACAAAAAGCAGTTAATGTCCACTTATAATAAAAACCCTCAGAACAGTAAGAATAGGAGAGAAATGCCTTAATTGATAAAGTTCATCTACACAAACTCTAAGAACAACAACAAAACTCAGGACTCAGTGGGGATAGAACAATCGTAGGATACAAGCTACAAGGTCAGCATACAAAAATCAATTTTATTTCTATAAAAAATCAAAAAACAACGGGGAATATTAATTTAGAGAAGAGTACCATTTACAATATCTCTACTCCAAACAGAATGTTTAGGTTATAAACCTAGCAAAATCATGTGTAGAATTTATATCGTGAAAGCTGAAAAAGAAAAATGCTACTGAGAGGGAACAAAGACCTTCAAATAGAAGGAAAAGGCCATGTTCACACATTGGAAGACTCGACACAGTCACCATGTGAACTCTCCACAAAGTGGTATACAGGTTCGTTGCAATCACCATCAAAATCCAAGCAGGATTCTTTGTAGATATGTACAAGCTGGGTGGCTCAGTGGGTTAAGCCTCTGCCTTCAGCTCAGGTCATGACCTCAGGGTCCTGGGATCGAGCCCCGCATTGGGCTCCCTGCTCAGCTCCTGCTTCCTCCTCTCTCTCTGCCTACTTGTGATCTCTCTCTCTGTGTCAATTAAATAAATAAAATCTTTAAAAAAAAAGTGTGGATGGAAATGTAAAGGAACTAGAATGGCTAAAGTATTTTGAAAAAGAGTCAGCGGGAGGCTTGAGTTACCTGATATTAAGGTGTACTCTGAAGCTGCAATCAATACAGTATAGAATTAATAAAGCATCAACACACAGACTGGTAGAGAAGGGAAGTGTAACTTGCCCTTTTCAGACATGGTGTCCTGATTCTGACAAAGACGCAAAAACAATTCAGTGGAGAAAGATAGTCTTTCCCCCAATGTTGCTGAAACATTTGGGCATCTAAATACAAGGAAATGAATGTCAACCTAAATCTTACACTTTATAACAAATGAACTCAGAATGGATCATAGGTCTAAATATAAAACGTGAAACTATATACTTTCATGATAAAACATTAAAGAAAGTTTTGATAACCATAAGGTAGGCAGAGTTTTAATATGACACCAAAAGTAGCGTACCATAAAAGAAAATCATCTGTAAATTGAATTCCCCAATATTCAATATCAAAAACTTTTGCATTGCAAAGAATGCCATAAACAGAGGCTGAGAAGAAAGTCACACTCAGGGAGAAATATTTGCAAGCTTCAAAGTCAATCCAAATTTCTCCTTAACCTTGGGAATTGTGTGGGAAAGTGCTTTTTAATCTGTGGTATTTTGTATTTCAACAGGCAGAAATTTTTTGAAGTGGAAGTGTTTTCATTCTCCCATCTACCCGCATCATCCCACCGCCATATTTTCACAGGAGTCTTCAAAGCAGGTTTCAGATGGCAAAAGTCATTGTTTTATTTTATTTTTAAAAATTGCATTTAGCCTTTCTGAGTATAGTGATGTGATAAAACTGAAATAGAATGGGCACCATTGGATGGGTTTTTGTCACTAATGCAGTGGGAAATGGCTGGAAAAAATAAGCATCATTGGAGACAGATGCATTCATGTTTTGAGGCAATAAAGTGTAACAAAAACCGGAAATGGACACTCATAATAAAACCTGAGGGAATCCCAGCAATTCGGTCGCTTTCCTCACTAAGAAATAACTTTCGTAGTTGGTTGTTATTTGAAGATATGTGTTTTTGTTTTTGTTTTCCCTCCCTTCAATTTGATTTGGTTGTAACCGCTGCAGTGTTTTACCATATGAAGGATAGGTATTTCAAGAAATAACCCACATCGGTATTATATTTATTACCTCGTAATATGGCTATTGAAGTTCTGATGTTCACACTCTAAAGAGCTCACTGGGAAGATTTCTGCCTGTCCCAGAAATATGAGTGGACCAAAAGCTATCCACAGGAACCTGGCAACGTAAGACGCCAAGACACGGGAGGCAACAGATGTCTTTTCTTTTTATGAAATTCCTTCTTTATCTATCCTTTTCAGCGAAGTTCAGCATGCTTATACAAAGTGGTGGTTGGGATAAAAACTTTGTTCGCCCTGGTGGTGCCATCACTTCAGAGGTCATTGTGCTGTTGGGTTTGCATTCAAAGAGGCGATGATCCTGTCGTGTGAGAAGGTGGAAACTTCCACTCTAGGACTTTGATGAGCTGCTAGATCATCTTCTGGCTGCTGTAATTGCCCCTGAAACTCCAACATTAATATATATTCTTGTGATAAAGGAATGGTGGGGATATGTGCTTATGGAAACTGACAATCCCCACGATGCCATCGGACACAATTTAATCAGGGAGACCTGTTGCAGCATTACTCCATTAACTAAACACTGATATTTGGGAAATACTATGGGATCAACAGATCTTAAGGTAGGCAGCTAGAAATTGTGAGCGGAGATAACTCTTCAAGGTGGTTAAAGGTGAAATTTAAAAACGAAGACAATTTTAAGACGATGCTGCCTCTCTAAAATATGAGGGTAAATGATAGCTCACATGGAGCATCCTTCACTGATAATTAGAAAGTCATAGGGTCTTCTGTTCTTTAGTTCTATGCTCTGCTGAATGAGAGGGGAAATAGTGGGAACCACAATAAAAAGTCATTTTCAGCAATTGCGGCTCAAATAGGAGCCCAACGGCCCCGTGAACATGCTGACCTGAGAAAGGTCCGTCTGCCCACCTTCTCTCTCACTGTTCATTGCCATCACCTTCCCAGCACACTGTTTAACCTTGGCCTCTTTTTCCTTCTGTTTTTAAAAGAAGTGCTTCTGTCTTCCCAAGAAGAGCTAGGACTGAAAGTTCCTGGTAGAGAGACAGTTTAAAGATCTCCTGGCTTCAAACACCAGCTGTATGTGCATTGAATTATGAATTCCAAAATTAACTAACTCCAGAACTGGCTGGTTGACTAAGTAGCCTCTGGACCCTCTGAGTACTCCCTGGAGTCCAAATGCTTCCAGAAATAGGTGGTTGTGTCAGTATCTGGGGCAGGTGCATGCCATTCTTCTGCCATTTTGACAGTCTTGTTTATTTCATATCAGCCAGACACCTGATCTTGACCCTAAGTTGTCCTTGCAATTTGGAAGTCAAAAAAGCTATTTACCTTACAAAGAAGTAAGAAGTTACTGGTTTAAACTGTAACAGCTACCAACAAATTATTTTTAAAGCTATGCACACATCATTGTTATTCAGATTCTTGGTCTAAATAACTATGAGATTTTCCCCTTAGGAATCATAAAAAACAACCTCTGTGTTTGAAGTTTTCTTACATCTCAATTATGGCAATATCTTATTTCCTTTCCTTTAGAAAGACCTAATTATTAAAAACTTTAAGAGGAAAATGCATTTTTAAAAACCAAAGAAAATAACATTTAAAACTATGTTTCCCTATAAAGATGCATGAAGATTTTTTTCTCTTTTTATTCATGTAATAAAATCCTTTGACAACGATTTCAATCCCAAAAAATAACCCTGGCTGGAATAAAGACATTACTTAGCACGATATAAACAACCAATATTTGGGGTGTTTCTCAAAGTATATTTCTTTTTATTTTTAAAATCATATGTGTATGTAGCAAAAAACAATTCCAACAATATGTTAAGTAATTATATTAAAAATAAACAATTCCTTTTTTCTATTTCCAATTCCCATTCTTATTATTCACTCATAACATTAAAATACTATGTTTTTTAAAAAGATTTATTTATTTATTTGAGAGAGAGAGAGAAAGCGGGGGGAGCGGTGGAGGGGACAACCAGACTCCCTGCTGAGGACAGAGCCCCACAGGGAGCTAGATCCCAGGACCCAAAGATCATGACCTGAGCCAAAACCAACAGTTGAATGCTTAACTGACTGAACCACCCAGGTATCCCTATTTTTTTTTCTTTTTTTAAACATAGTATTCTTGGGCGCCTGGGTGGCTCAGTGGGTTAAAGCCTCTGCTTTCGGCCCAGGTCATGATCTCAGGGTCCTGGGATCGAGGCCCGCATCGGGCTCTCTGCTTGGCGGGGAGCCTGCTTCCCCCTCTCTCTCTCTGCCTGCCTCTCTGCCTCCTTGTGATCTCTCTCCCGCTGTGAAATAAATAAATAAAATCTTTAAAAAAAAATAAATAAATAAACATAGTATTCTTAATTATTCTGATGGCTAACACCGTAATTTATGTTATATACTATCATGGACTTTTCATGTCCCCCTGAAAATTTGTACGTTAAATCCCTAAACCCCAAAGTGATTGTATTTGGAGGCAGGGTCCAGAAATTCTAAGCTGTCCCTACTTCCTTCAACTCCAAATTTAGTGGTTTCTCCCATGATGTTTTTATTTAGTTATTATAATTTTTATTGTCTTCTCATCTGTCCATGAACTCTTTCAAAAAATTGAAGAAAGCGATATTAAGCCTCATTGTTAGAGCTATATAATATTGTTTATTTCCAAACCAGAGAGTTCAGAGTGGTGGAAAAAAATGTGAGCCTATTTCACTAAATCCGTGCCCCTTGAAAAAAGATGTTTAAAACATCAAGGTCAAATTGATTTCTTTTCCTACATGTCATTAGTTGTTTAAGGCATGCCATTTTTCATTTTATGGAAAGTACCTCCATGGCACTTAATACACATCAGCACTGTTCTAAGAAGTGTACATGTGTTAACTCATGAAAGGCTGTTATTAACCCTGTCGTACAGATGAAAAAACAAGAGACACAGAGAAAATAAGTAACTTAGCTAAGATCACACAACTAATCGTCAGAGCCGGAATTCAGACATAAGCATACTGGCTTCAAAGTCTGAGCTTTTATCCATCATGCTAATATCAGAACCATTCTTTCTCCTATGGCTTTCTGTAGCATTTTGAGAGAGGGAAGCTGAAGGATTCCATGAAAATCTGCTTTTTGCTGCCTTTCCTGCTTCTATTCTTGCCAGGACCTGCACCCTTGCCCTACACACGCCTTAATGTGTATCCTCCTTGTAAGGGACAAGGAGTTCCTGATATCTTTGGAGTCTTCTAGCATGATGGGTAATATCTAAGCAGTGACTGGGGGAGGTCATCATGTGCATATTCCAGACCATGGGAGTTAGACATCTGGACACCAAGACCTCCTGGTTCCAGGGAATAAAGTGACTTGTGATGGACACCTGGACCCTGTCCTTGTTCTGACCAGTTCCTGGATACCTCAAAGGACACGTGTGCCGCACCATAACCATTAATAAAAATTCCAGGTCCGACGCAAAGATGAGACTCATGCTCCTTTTCCTTTTATTTTTTATTTAAATTCAATTAGCCAACAAATAGTACATCATTAGTTTTTGATGTAATGTTCAAGATTCATTAGTTGTATGTAACACCCAGGGCTCGTCACATCCCATGCCCTTCGTCACACCCACCACCCGGTTACCCCAGGCCCCTACTTACCTCCCCTCCAGCAACCCTCGGTTTGTCTCCTGGAGTCCAGTGTCTCATGGTTTGACCCCATTTCTGATTTCCTAGCGTTCATTTCCCTCCCTTTCCCTACTGTCCCCTGCACTATTCTTTACGTTCTACCATACGAGTGAGACCATATGACAGTCGTCCTTCTCGGACTGACTTATCTCACTTACCATGATACCCTCCAGTTCCAGCCATGTTGATGTAAATGGTAGGTATTCATCCTGTCTGATGGCTGAGTAATATTCCATTGTATATGTGAACCACATCTTCTTTATCCATTCATCTGTTGAAGGCCATCTCAGCTCCTTCCATAGTTTGGCTATTGTGGACATTGCTGCTACGAACATTGAGGTGCCCCTTCTTTTCACTACATCTGTGTCTTTGGGGTAAATACCCAGTAGTGCAATTGCTGGGTCATAGCATAGCTCTATTTTTTAACTTCTTGAGGAAACTCCATATTGTTCTCCGGTTTTATTCATTTTTTAAAAATGAAAATAACCACATAACCACCACCACAATCAATGCACAGAACATTTCTTTACTCTTAAAACTTTCCTTGTGAACACTTGTGGAGACCCCTCACTGGGGCCTCAATCCCTGGGAAACACTAGTTTATTCCTATAATTTAATTTTCACAGAATGTCATTTAACATGTAGCCTCTTGGGCTGGCTTCTATCACATAGTAAATACATTTAAGACTTGTCCTATTGCAGTATTATTAGTTTGTTATTTACTACTGGCTAGTATTTCATTTTATAGATGTTCCACAGTTTGGTTATCCATTCATCAATTAAAAGATATTTGGATTGTCTCCTGTTCAAGTGATTATGAATAATTTTGCTCTAGACATTTATGTACAGGTATTCGGGTGAACATTAAGTCTTCTTCCCTTTGGGATAAGGTCTAGGAGTGGAATTTGTGGATTTTAAGGTAATTTTATGTCTAACTGCATGAGAAACAGTCAAACTGTTTTCCAGAGTGCCTGTAGGTTCCCATCAGCAATGCATGAAATTTGTTAATTTTCCATTCTTTTGGTACTTTGTAACTCTGTTGTTAGATGCATAGGCCTTTAGGATCATTATGTTTTTTTGGGTAAACTGGCTCTTTTATCATTATATATCGTCCTTCTTTGACACCAAGAAATCTTCCTTCTTCTTGAAGTTTACTTCATACAATACTAAGACAACCACACTTTCTTTTCATTAGTGTCAACAAGGAATAACCTTTTCATGTCCTTTTACTTTAACTTATTTGTAGCCTTATATTTAAAGTAGATACCTGAAGACAACATATGGTTGATTATTTCTTTTTTATTCAATCTGAGAATATCTGTCTTTAATTGGTATGCCGAGTCCACTTACATTTAATATAGTTACTAAAACGTTTGGATAAAAATCTACCAATTTACAGCTGGCATTTACAGCTTTCCCCAGAGTTTTCAAAATGGGATGCATTGACTTCTGGCTGGCAGAGTTCTCATCCATTCTTGACCTTCAGCACACCCTGTGTGCCTGAGTCTGAAGGGTCCTGCTTCCTGTTGCTTTTGACCTTCTTCTCTTGCAGCCAATCTCTGCCTTGTGCAAAAACCAGAGGGTGGTTTTTGTTTAAGAGAGGGTTTCCTGGGCGCCTGGGTGGCTCAGTGGGTTAAAGCCTCTGCTTTCGGCTCAGGTCATGATCTCAGGGTCCTGGGATCGAGGCCCGCATCAGGCTCTCTGCTCGGCAGGGAGCCTGCTTCCCCCTCTCTCTCTCTGCCTGCCTCTCTGCCTCCTTGTGATCTCTCTCCTGCTGTGAAATAAATAAATAAAATCTTTAAAAAAAAAAAAAAAAAAGAGAGGGTTTCCTGCCTTTCATAACTCATTTGTTTTACTTGTTTATTAGAATATGACATAATACAAAAAGGTGCATGAATTTAAACATAGAACTTGATAAATTGTATACATAGACATAGATAGATAGATAGATAGATAGACAGACATACACGTAGCCCCACTGATATTAAGGAGTAGAACATTCCAGTATTTTTCTTCCCTTTCTCAGTCAATAACCTCCTGAGACACTCACTCTTCAGATTTCAAAAATCAGAAAATGGTTTTGTCTGTTACCGACTCCCTATAAATGACATCATCAATTTATATGCTTTTTCAGGGGGATTCTTTCACCCAATATCATGTCTGTGAGCTGTGCCTGGTTGTTGCAGACAGCAGTAGTTTCATTCTTTTTTGAATTGTGTAAAATTCCCTCATATAAATATATCATGATTTATTTATCTATTTCTTTGTTGGTAGACATTGGATTGTTTTCACTTTCTGGTTACTATGAACAGAGCTAATGGGAATATACTTATGCCTACATTTAGTAAACATAGCTACATGTTTCTGTTGGACACTACCTAGGCATGGAATTCTTGAGTTGGAGTGTAGGCACACATTTAATTTTAGTTTCTACTGCCTAATATTTTCCCAAAGTTTTTGTAACAGAGTATACTCTCACCAGAAATATATGAGAATGCCTCTTGCTCCGTATCCTTGCCCAGAGTACGTACTATAATAGCATCTCATTGTTGTTCTACCTTGCTTTCTCAATATGACTAAAGACAGCAAACACCTTAGTGTGCGCTCATTGAGATATTTTTCTTGTGAAGAGCCTTTGTTGGATAGATGTATTACAAATATATTCCCCAGTCTGTGGCATGGTTTTTGACTCCATTAATGGTTTCTTTTGTTAAATAAGAGCTCTTAATGTCAATGAAGTGCAATTTATCAACCTATTTAAATAGTTAAGCTTTTTTTTGGTGTTCTGTTTAAGAGATCCCCCCCCATCTTCAAGAAATAAAAATATTCTTTTTTCTTCTTCAAGTTGTGTTTTTATACCTCAAGGATTTTGGTCTATTTTTATAATATTTGTTGTGGCTGATTCTAGTTTACATAATTCCAAGGTAGGCAGAAGGGTAATGTTTACTGCAGGTAGACCCTGAATTGCATAAAGCACTGTTTTCATGCAAAGGCATTTGCCATGTGATTGGTCATATGCTCTGTGATACAAAAGTTAAGGCTATTATTCTAGAAGGCATGGAAATTTCCCTGCTTTACTTAGTTATTAGCAATTTTTTATAGTATAAGCTTAATTTCTAATTTACTATATATTCAATTTCTTTTATTTATATTTTTAAAAGACTTTATTTATTTATTTATTTGACAGAGAGAGAGAGACTAGGGAGAGCAAGAACACAAGCAGGGGGAGTGGGAGAGGGAAAGCAGGCTTCCTGCTGAGCAGAGAGCCCAGTGCAGGGCTCCATCCTAAGACCCTGCGATCGTGACCTGAGCTGAATGCAGATGCTCAACAACTGAGCCACCTTGGCACCCCTATTCAATTACTTTCAGAAACTAATCTTTAAATTTTCATTCTTTCAAATTATTACAAACTATGGGGAAAAGTAACATGACAAAATTTCCGTATCAACTGGAAAATTAGTCCCAAACATCTGTGAGATTTGAATACATTATATTGGATGCTAAGTATCTAAATGACTAAATTTTTTTACATTCCTAGTAGATATTCAGTGCTTCTAAGTTGACTATAAAGTACATGTTATCCAATGGTACACTGTAGGCAGGGGGAGAAAGAAAAAGAAAACTAATTTAGATTTATAAATGGGACAAAGTATAAAGATTATAGGAAGGAGGTTCAGCATGTATCCTATGCTGAGTCTATCACATGTAGACTATGGCTTTCATTCTGGAAATCTCATTTTATGACAGATCTGGTGAGATGATTAGAGAGGTTTAGATGAAGATGTCGAGCCTGGAGTAGAGAGGCTTAAAAGAAGACACCCGAAGTCTTCATGTCATCACTGTTCAAATCTTCATGTGGTCACCGTTCCTCGCATGAAGAGGAATCTCTGAATGTCTTGCCCATGGAAGAGATTCGAGCACAGGATGGGTGAGTCTGTGAGGACATTGGTGGAAGGACCCTTGTCTAGATTCTTCATTTCCTTCTGCTGAGTAGAAACACAGACTCAAAGACAATATCTAGGACTCTTTTCTTGAGGACAGGCTAGACACTAGAGGACAATGGGGGTGTGGAGGAAAAGAACAAAAGAGAAGTGCTCTTCATTCAAGGGGAGAGGCGTGGCGGCTCGGAGAGAGGCAATCTGAAGGAAGGAGCAGGAGGAACTCCCACACAGAGGGCAGCGGAGCTGAGGGCAGACTCCAGGGGCTGCCAGTCCACCTCCACCAAGTGCTCTGGCACTTTCTCAAACCCATCCAGCTGTGAGCAGGACCTCTTACCCCATGCGGGAAAAGGGTCATGAAGGAGCAGCTTGCCTCCTCCCATCCTCTCAGAAGCGGGGAGATTCCCACCAAGTAGGGGACAGGACAGAGCTGGAGAGACACCCGCATAGGGCGGGAAGGGTGTTGGTGACAGATTCTGTGTCCATCACTCAACACCACCGTTCTTTAAAGGCAGGCTAACACCCTGCCCCAAACCGGAATGAGCAATGTCACTGCCATTAAACCTCACTAGACACTCCATGTCTTGGGCTCTGGGAGAGCTAGGCCTTCCCTCTCAGAGCCGCTTGCCAACATGCCATCCACCCTCAGGTGCTTAATGATGGTACTGTGAGCCACGCACTCTGAGCAACGGGGGCTTCTCTTCATTTGGAGAGTGTGCTTTGGGCTATGTCGGGTGAAGCAACTTGAGGATTGTGCACAGGAACGTTCCTGAGAGCTGATCTGAACTCCACCACGTTTCAAGCTCCAAGAGGGCTGTGTGTTCCTCTTAAAAATATGTGTAAGTTATGTGCTTGGCAATTAATTGTTAGGGATGAAAGCGGTGTATGTGTTTTTCCCTTATGTTTTCCATCACCCCTGTGTACTTCCAAAGAAGAAACAAGACCACGGAGGGATTTTTTCTCTCTCCCCCTTCTCCCTCTTGAATCAAGTACCTTGTATGAAACAAATCGCTGCAACAACAAGGAGTGACAGTTTGACAGCCTAGTTGGGTATTAATGCGCGTGACAGCCAGCAAATCAGGAATCATGGCAGTGTATCTTTATGAACAGCAATTTGTGCTCAGTTGAATAACCGGGAAACTCAGAAAATCTTGGGGAAAGAGAAAGAACAAAATCAAACAGAAACATTTCTATCCATCTCATACTGCCCTAAAGTAATTGACAAGTTGAAGGACGGTGTGCAGAAGTTCTCCAGTACTTACTTGAATTCTACTTCTTGACACACCCAAGGGTTTAAAAATAAGACCAATACAAGGGAAGCCAAAAAAGCTTTCTATTTTCTTCTTACAAGACTTATACAATACACTGCCCATCTAATTATTTCATGTTAGACTTTGAGGGAGTTTCTGACTCGGTATTATCCAGAGGATGGAATAAAATTTAGATCAACTAAGAGAACAACTTTTAAAAGTTACAATGCGGTTCATAAGCTTAGATATTCTGTTTCATACACCTCAAGGGCTTACCTGGGCTTTTTATTTTTTTCTCTTTTAATTATTTTCAGAAACCAGCCTTCATATTTCTAGTAGATGGTGGTTAGAGTAGGTATTTACCCAAAGCTTCCATAGCTTTTTTTTTTCCTTTTCCCCCTGAAATGACAAATGTTGACACTCCAGTGATTACAAAATTCGATGCTGAACTACTGCTCACAGTAATCATATCATGTCACTGATTAAGAAGCTAAATCTAGACGTTCAGGTCTCTCCAGGGCCTGGGGACAACCAGCCAGCAGGAAAAGCATTGAGATGATGGGAAGGCAGATGACTTCTTCATGCTGTGGTCTGTGCTGGTCTAAGTGGACAGCTGGCTGCACACACCGCTGAGGTGATTTTTTTTTTTTTTTTTTTTTTNGGTTTTTTTTTTTTTTTTTTTTTTTTTGCTCATGTTTAATATCCAGAAATGCAACAAAACTGTCTTGAGAGGAAGTGGAGCCATCAGGCCAACTGGAAGTCAGGTGTGCCAGAAGCCCCACAGACAGGAGCACGAAGGGGAACCCATGTGCCCGAGGTGCAATTCTTATAAAGGAGGAAGATTCCAATCAACCTTCCAGTCCCCCACGGGGCTATTGAAAAGCCATCTCCATCGGCCAGAATTTCAGGCGCTCCTCGCATGTGAGGTCAGCACACCTGGCTGTGCTAGCAGCCTAGACGCCCGCTTCGAGGGGAAGAGTGGAGACGTTCTCTCTCCCTCTCTGTTAGAGCCCGTGAAGAGGTCCCATTTAGAACAGAGAAAATTGCCCACGAAAAACAGTCCAAACATTTTTTTTTTAATGTGGTAAGGATGCAAAAATCCTGCCCAAAGTTCAGTAAATGGAAATTCAGGATTCAACAAAAATAGCATATCATGTTTTTGCCCCAAAGAAGAGAACTGTTCCTTATGAAGACCCCTCACAGCTCACCGACCTCCAGGGAAGAAAAAGCCACAGGTAACCCTGAGTTCAGCGGACCCCATGAAGCACTCCGGGAGCAGGAGCATGGTGATCGCCTGCGAGGGGTCTGAAGACACCCGTGCATTGCCCTGACGTGGATAATGAAAGATGTCCTCTCCCTGTGGGACTGTCAGAGTTTCATTATACATGTGACTATTGCTCATTTCCACCGATTCATGTGAGAATAAATGAGATCTTAAAAAATCCTGAAACTTATTTTTCTTGACTTTGAAAGAGAAAAAAAGAGGTGCAGAATATGCACAGCTAGGTTAAAAGTAAAAGCGAGAGCATGTCGTTTTCTGGATTGATGCTCATGACATCTGAATGTTGGTTCGGTGGGCCATGGGTGACGCACATCTTTTAACGTGGTCCAGGCAAGGAAGAGTTTGATTGGAAGGGCTCTGACTTGCATGTGAGGTGTGTGGTGGGAAACTGGATATTGTGTTGGAAATAATATATCGGTGTGGCATAGAATGAAGAATGTTTGAAGAGAGTCTAAGGGAGAAATAAACGTGAAGTATAAATGAAACGACTTTTAGCACAGTGTGGTATGTACTATAGATCTCACATAAATGTGTGCTTAAAGACTGATAATTAAAAGAAGACTGAAAAGAAAATATCCAATAAAGGGAAAGAGGGGAATATGTTATATGTTATTACAGAAACTCCTAAACTTTAGATACAAGGGGATGGGTTGCCTTCCTATATCAGGTTGCTCTGAGAGGGGCCTCCCATCTTGATGGCAAATTCTGGTCCTCTTCCACCCCTGTATAACTAGAGAAAAGTCACTTAATCTCTGTGAGCAAGGAGCTCACAGGACCTGATGTACCTGCCCGGGGAGATGCTGTGCACAGTAACGAGTGAGTCGTGGGAATGTGTGCATCATGGTCCCCGGAGGGTCAGAGGGGCCCAAGATGGGACAGCCCCTGTGGAGAGTCCTCGAGGTGTTGGCTCTGCCCATGGTGATTTGGGGAGCTGTTTCTGACCCCAGGTAACCTAAGCTTCTCAGGCCCTGATGTGGTCCTGCCCGTGTCTCTGGTCTCGTATGCAACTCTTTCCCACTCTAAACTGAAAACTAGTCTGTTTTCTAGCATAGCACAGAGTTCAGAAGCATTCCAAGTGATTATGAAGGGTGGGGGTGTCCTCAGTGGGCCAAGGGGCAAAACCAAACAGCTGTGGTTGGAGCAGAAAATTGCTAAAAACAAGACCTTCGGGTTCCAGGTGCAAAATGTGAGTCCTTGGGCAGCAAGCACGCACTGAGCAGGAGTGAGGCTCCTCAGAGCTGAAGTGTTCAAGAAGCTGAAAGCAGATGTATTGAAAAGGTCGGTCAAGAACAAGGGCCTGTTCGCATGAGTGTGAGGGCCATGCGGCCAGGGTCAAAGGGCATCAGAAATGTCCAAAGACGACATACCACATGACTCCCCTTACAAGACATTTGAAATGACAACATTATAGGGACAGACTAGAGACTAGTGTTGCCAGGACCTAAAGAACGGGGTGAGAAGAAGGTACCTGGAGTTATAAAAGGGAACAGAAGGGTCCTTGTCATGAAACTTGTGTATTTGGACTGTGGTGTTGGTCACACAAACCTGCCCCTGGAACTAAATGAGCACACACACACACACACACACACACTCAAACGGCTGCATATGAACCTGGTGGAATCTGAATGAGATTGGTGGATTGCATTATTGCCAATTTCCTAGCTGTGATATTGTGCTACAGCTTTACAAGGTGTCTCCCTGGGGTAACGAGGGAAAGAGTGTACAAGATCTTGTGGTATGAGTTGTCTTTTTTTTCCCCCAGATTTTATTTAAATGAAAGAGAGAGAGAGAGAGAGAGAGAGAGAGAGAGAGAGAGAGAGAGAGAGAGAGCATGCACAGGCAAGGGGAGGGGCCGAGGGAGAAGCAGACTTCCCGCTGAGCAGGAAGCCTGATGTGGGACTTGATTCCAGGACCCTGGGATCCTGACATGAACCAAAGGCAGACACTTCACTGACAGAGCCACCCAGCAACCCCTCATGCTTTGAATTCTTAAAATGACATACAGTTATATAATTAATTCAAAGTTAAAAGGCAAAATAAAAGATTTAAAAATTTTTAAGGAACACATTGTCGAACAAATTAAAAGCAGACGAGCAGTGGGGAAGCATGCGGAGAGAATGGAATGGTACTCCGTAATACAGAAGTCCAAGGATGATGTCCATCCCTCCCCCAGAAGGAGAAAATGGGTAATAATTAAAGGGGAGCACAGTGCACAAATCTGGCAGGTGGATGCCGTAGGAATGAAAGGGGGATTCCTACTGTCCAGGAACCGGACGACTAAGATCTCACTCTACTGAAAAGGAAAACATTTTATGGACTATGCTGTTTATTTTTCTGGAAGAGAAAAAAAAATAAAAAGCCTGAAACAATAATTAGGGAAGCCGTTTCTCAGGATTGAATTCTGCAAATAATAAATAATTGTTGCGATACAGAAGTGATTGGAACCTCACGAGCAAGTGATTATGCAATCTGTAAATTAAAAATAGCAAAGGAAGTAAAGGATAAGCACCTTCATATTTATATCCTAAACCTTAAAAGGTCTATATCAGAAATTTCCAATAAACAGCTCCTAAGCTGTAAAAAAGAAACACATAGAGTTTGCAAAAAAAGATTCAGATACCAATGACAAAAACACTGACAAATTACCCAGGTCATAAAAATAGAACGAACAATGGATAGCAATTTATATTTACAATAAAAATAATCACTGCCAACAATACCTAAAAATAAGGGAGCGTTGCCTTAGCCACTTGGCTACCCTAGGCGCCCTGCTTTTCCCTCCTCCTCCCGCCCTCTCCCTTATGCATTGCATAGACTTAATCTTGTCAACCAAAAATTAAATCACCGAACCTAGAAATAACTTTCCTGTTGGCAGTCCCAGTTTAACCTAGGAACCCCATCTCACGATTTAATGGGTCCATGCGTGTTTTCCATGAGCAGTGGGGACACATGCCACTGAAGGCTTGTCACAGGAATGGTCCTCTCCGGAGGACTGCACTCCCATTTGCTTAGAGAAGAATTTATGCTTTTCTGTTTTGTTAAAAAAAAAAAAAAAAAAGAAGTTTCTCCTGGCATCATCAAAAATCTTATTTGTAAATATGACTTTGGGCTTTTTCGAAACTAGTAGAATATCAATTTTCTGTCTTTTCTTTGTCAGTCTTGGGGCTTGATTTGCATTTGGAGCTGCCAGACTGCGGCTGTTGATTGGCCTCGGGCGGTGTGATCTCTTCTGGGTTGAAGCTAAAGGAAATCTTGTGCCTTTCAGGCATCTTGTGAAACACAACAAACAGCTCCCTGTTTCCAGGAAATGTTTTCTGTCTTTTTTTTTTTTTTTTGTCAACATAAATTCTAAACAAAACAGACTAAAAATGAAATAACCTTGGCCCATCTGTCACGATGAGAAGTCTGTTTGCTGCTGTAGCTACTTCCCCCTTGTCAGCCAATCAGAGAAGAGACTGAAGCAATCTCCTGCAACGTTGACCAACAGCTGTTGCCGGGACCCATCCTCTTCAGATGCTGACCCTGTGCGGTGGGGATGGAGGGCGGGCCGGAAGGAAGGAGCCTCCGAGCGTTAGGGCGGGAGGAAATACTCGGTGAAGTGATGCGGACACCCCGGCTCCCGGGCCGCTCCAGCCCCTCTGGGGCGGCAGAGCTGGAGAGGTCCCAGAAGACGCACAGTGAGTCAGTCCATCTTTTGAGAGCTCTCCCCTGCCTCTTCTGCAATCCCGCTTCACTGGCCGGCAGGTGGCCAAGGCACACTTGAATCCTTCGTGACCCCCGGGGCTTGGGGTGAATGGAGATGAGAGGACTCAGAAGAAAGAGAAAAATCCAGCATTGGTACCTGTTAGAAAATGCTGCTCACAAGGAGAGTCTACCTAGAATTCCAACAACACAGCCTTCCTTAGACAGACATAGGACCATGTAGCTAGATCACCAAATGAATCAGGAGGTAGGGAGGGAGGCACTTCAAGTGGGTTGGAGATTTTTCCAGGATTTGTTACCCAAACTTAGTACAAACTACCCACCCATCCTTGTCTGGAGTCAGACACCGCTTGCTCCCAACTCAAATAAAAATGCTGGCTTGTTAGTACCTGCTACCATCTGGCCAGCTCCCAAGATGCTTTTACCGGAGGAAGGCTGCCACTGGACTGGCCCCATGCACGGGGTGCAGTCACCACGCGGGCCTTTGTGTAAATGCTGTGTCCTTCTCTGTCCCCTGCCACTTCTGTGATACCTGACTTTGGTCACTTCGCGGTAATGTATGAAATGTACTATTGAAAATGGTGTTGTATGCAAAAAGGTAAGAATTTAGAAGACATGTGATGGGTGTCCTCAAAAGAAGCCTGTACATATGGCAAGGTTAAAGAAGAATGGAACTTACTAAAAAAAAATGAAGAAGAAAGAAAGAAAGAAAGAAAGAAAGAAAGAAAGAAAGAAAGAAAGAAAGAAAGAAAGAAAGAAAGAAAAATGAGAGGGCAGAGATGCAATAAGTTGTAAATGGAGAATAGAAACAAAATCAGGGAACCAGAAACTTGGCGGCAAAAAGGGGAGATAAAATGATGCAACGGAAACCAAACGTCTCATCCCCAAAAGTCAAGTCAGTGAGGAGGACGGACGGCAAACTTGAGAGCACAGGCAATGTGAACAGGAAGATGAAAAGAAGGAGAGTCACTCAACCCCGTAACTGCTGATGGGAGATGACACATTTCATTTTACATTATTTGCAAGAAGAAGTTTGGATGCACAAAATTATTAATAGCTGTTATCAACTGTGGCTATCAAAATAAATGCAAAAATATTGAAAAAATGCATACCTATATGGTGGAAAAACATGCATAAATTCAGGTGGGTCTAAAAGCTGAAACCTCATCAGATGGGGAAATGGGTGGGAAGATGATAAGAATAGAAACAATAAAGTTAAACAGAATTATTGGCCTCAAAATCAAAGGCAAAATCTGGCAAATGGGAGAGCAATTAGGATTTATAAAAAAACATATGTAACATTGCTAAAGTTGTACACAGCGGTAATTTCATCCCATGAGGCTATCTTTTTTTATAACAAGAACAATTAAAATTAATTATCTGAGCATTGAAGAATACTTTTTAAAATTTCTTATACTGTGTTAATGACTATGCGAGGTGCTTTATCAACATTGATTAAATGAACATTTACAAAAACTCTATGGAAGTGTTATCTCCATATGGCCAGATAATTTGTGCAAGTTCTCATGAAGGTAGGGACCATGTTTGTTGGCACATTTCTCTATCCCGGGGTGGGAACAAGCTTGCTGTGTTCAAGGAATCACGAAACAGTCGTGTGGCAGAAGTAGTGTGAGCCAGGGAGATGCCTGCAAGAACGAGGCTGGTGATGTAGACAAGATTCTGGCCGTCTCGCCCACCTTAATGCACTTCGGAGCCTTTACAGTACGTAGGTGAAATGGCATGGTACTTCAGCTCTGAAAGGACCCCTGTGGCTACTGTACAGACAATAGGCCACAGAGGGGACAAGAGCAGGGTGTTCTCACAGTCCTTGGCTGGAGATGATGGAGGCTCGCACTATGGCTGAGTGATGGTACGCTTGGGACAGAAAGCAGCGCCCGTGGGACTGCCTGGCAGGTCGATCATGGATATGACAGAGAAGAGTCAGGTCTGACTCCCAGGATTTTGGCTTGAGCAGCCGAGTGAATGTCTTGCAATTTATTCAGAAGACTACAGGGGAAGGAACAGTTTTGGAGACAAAAACAGGAGTTTGGATTTGGTTTAGCTGCCTATTACCACCATGTAGATATTTGGAGCAAGATAAAATATTGAATTATAAAGAGCTTTTGAGGAGTCATTAGGCAGGAGTTTGTGGAGATTTCTCTGTGGGGTGTTTATCCCCTGGCTAAAGAATAACCAGATCAGACGCTTATCAATGCGGACAGATTGCCACTGAGTCCGTAACACTGTGTGGCCGACACATGCACGTGAAGAGAGAACTGACTCAGCCACTTAGATATTTTATCTGCAGCGTTTACAGGGCTTATTGTTTTCATTCATGATTCAGTATGTAGCATTACGAAGAATTGACAGAATATGGTAAAAACAATGAAGGACACAAAAAAATAAGCTTTTCTTTTTATTAGAAGACATGGAGATTAGAGAAGAATATGAACAGTGAAGGATTTGGGTTTGGCGGGAAAGGGAAGACAGAGGACTCGTGTGCATGGGTTAAATGGCAGGTGCAGGGCGCCTGGGTGGCTCAGTGGGTTAAAGCCTCTGCTTTCGGCTCAGGTCATGATCTCAGCGTCCTGGGATCGAAGCCCGCATCGGGCTCTCTGCTCGGCAGGGAGCCTGCTTCCTCCTCTCCCTGTCTCTCTGCCTGCCTCTCTGCCTACTTGTAATCTCTCTCTCTCTGTGTCAAATAAATAAATAAAATCTTTAAAAAAAAAAAAAAATGGCAGGTGCATGGAAGAAAAGATGCAACCCTCCTGGTTAAAGGTCACAGACAGCACACACACACACACACACACCTCACTCAGGAGGCTCCTGCAGAAAGAGGACAGGCAGCTCACTCATCAAGCTTCAAGTAATATGCATGGTCTCTGCATATGAAAGTGAGTTGTTAGCTTTCTTTTTTTTTTAAAGATTTATTTATTGACTTATTTTAGAGGGGAGGGGCAGAGGGAGAGGGAGAGAGCGGGAGTCTCAAGCAG
>LNAC01000076.1:1703151-1789893 GCA_002007465.1 Ailurus styani | reverse complement strand
AGAGGGAGCGGTGGGGGGAGGGGGGGTGGGAAGGGAATCTCTAGCATACTCTACATTGAGTGCAGAGCCCAGCTCTGGAGGGATTCCCTGATCCTGAAATCAGGACCCGAGCTGAAATTAAGAGTCAAGTGTTGGATGCTCAACTGACTGAGCCACCCAGGTGTCCCTTTTGGCTTTCTTAATACCACCTAGTCCCTCACATTCCCCACATTAACTGTTTACCCAGCAGTTTATTTTATGTTGCTGGTGCAGGAAGACAGTTGAAATGCAATGAATAATTGGTCTACAATGGTGTACAAATTTATGGACTAATAAATGCCATTCATGCTATGCTAATGCTGAGAAGCTTATTATAGAAAAAATATGAAATTTAAAATTTGATATTCTATTTCAAAGTGTAACTTACTGTATTATGTGTGTTCTACAAAGGACTTTTGGATTTGCGTTGTATCTTTCCATAAGGTAGAAAATCTACAGTCAGCCGAATATATACAGGAGAGCAGAAGGTTTCCGATGGGTTAGCTTGGTGGTTAATGATGCACTCTAATAAAGCTGCAAAGATTTGGGAAGCTCTGAAAGTAAGGGAGATATCAGCAGATCTATTTAGTTGATGTTATAGCATGTCAGTTATAGACTGGTTTAGTTAAAGTAAGGCCTTAATGGGGAAAAAAGTACAGGTTAGATGTCCCATATGGGACAGCTAATTTGATACAGAAATTTGTTGGAAGAGCCCAAATCAATAATTGGAATAAAAAGAAAGATGGGGAAGTAAATTTAGCAAAATATTAATATTCCTATATAAATTGATTTAAAAAAATAACTGTGTGTTCTTTAACTAGCTTTCAAGACTGTACCTGCCAACATCTCAACTTGGGATTGCCTAATGTTTGATTCCTGGTTGGACTGTAGGCAGGCATTGCGGGGAAGACCACAGAGATGCTATTTGCCACACATTACATCAAGGTTACACACTGACAACACGACTTATCACTGGTGTTGTTGACTCTGATGACCTGATGGAAGCTACAGGTCAGGTTATTTATCTCACATTGATGGAGTCTTGGTTATTTTTTATTTTGAAGGAATTGGTCCATTTCTTATACATTTTATATTATGAGCACCAGTTGTTAGAATATTCTCTTGTATCTTTTTAAAGGTTGCAAGATCTGTAGTGAAATTCTGCAATGCATTCTTGATATCGGTAATCTGTGTCTTCTTTTTTATTTTTGGTCAGTGTTTCTAGAAGTTTATCAATTTCATTGACATTTTTTTTAAGGACCAGCTTTTGCTTCATTGATGCGCTCTATTGTTTTTCTATTGAATTCTGTTTGGGTCTTTATTATTTCCTTCCTTCTGCTTACTTTGGGGTTATTTTGCTCTTAGTTTTGTGGCGTATATAGGTGGAGATTTCAATTATTGATTTGAGAACTGCCCTCACGCCTGTGTATGCATTTTGGTAATATGGTATGGTTTTAAAGAGTCCATTGTTCCAGTTCAAGATGGCTGACCAGGACCATAGGCAGCTTGTCTTTCTTGGTCAAATACCTATGGAAGATACAAAAGATGTATGTGCACAAATGTATAATTGCAGTAAGAAATAAGAAACTAAGACAATGAATCCTCAGAGGACCAGAAGCCATACAAAAGTCTGTGAAAAACACATAGCAGACAGCCCAAGATGAGTTAGGACTCATACAAAATGGGAGAGATCCCAAGGTTGTTCTATGCCTGAAACAAGCAGACAGAGACCAAGGCAACTAAAAAGATATTTAAAGGGAAATAGCCAGTAAGTTTGACCTGTTGCTATCAATTTTCCCTTGTCCTGGATGAAAGCAGCACATGTTGGTTCTTGGTCTGTTGAAAAGGTAACCCCCAGACACAGGAAGTCCTCAGGTTAGTCTGTTCATGACAGCAGCCCATCTGCACGGCTAACTCGTCTGGCATCCTCTTGCTGGACAGGCTTCAGGGAAGGTTATGTGCCCTGTTTCTGGCCAAATGCTGCCCATGCAAACACTTACAGAGCATTTTAAAATTAATTAACAACCTCAAATACAAATAAGAGTACACAAAAAATGACCAGACATGAGGAAAAGCCAACATCAAAATGAAATACTAAATTCAACAATGTTAGGACATAAAGTTGAGGGAACAGAAGCCCAAGCTGAATAATTTAAACATTAATGTCGAAAGACTGACCATTGAAATGTAATTGCCTAGAAATAAAATATTCATTTCAAAATGATTCTTGGGGGGTACCCGGATGGATGGCTTAGTTGGTTAAGCATCTACCTTTGGCTCAGGTCATGACCTCGGCCCCACATTGCATTGGGTTCCTTGGTCAGCGGGGAGCCTTCTTCTCCCTCTGCTGCTGCTGCTCCCCCTGCCTGAGCTCTCCCTCTCCCTCTCTGACAAATAAATAAAAATATTTTTAGAAATTGATGCTTGGGTTACAAAAATTATAAGAGAAATCAGAAACTGGTAATAAGGAAGATGTCCCTCTGTCAAGACCTGTGAAAGGGGAAGGAAAAAAAAAAGCCAGACGTAGGGGAAAATAACATCACCAGAAGTCACTAACATAAGAAAATGCATGAGCAATTTTTTATACTTAAAAAAAATAGGATAACTTGACCAGTTTTAATGATGATATACAAAAATTAGAATTTTTCAAAAGATCGGAGTTTTATTTAAAACCCAATAAAATAAGCAAACCGATCACAACTATTATCAAAAAGAAACGATGAGGGTAGAGAATAGTAGGAAGAAAAAGGGACATAACCCATGGTACATGATAGATTGAAATATATAACAATTCTTAACTCTAGGTCAATCTATTTATCATGTGGCTATCTATAAAAATTACTCCTAAAAGATAAAATACAAAATTTGGCGTTGATGTGGTAGAGAACAGGAACAGAAAACTTTTGAAGAAATTAAACAAAGACTAAACATGTATCCCTTAAAATAGACTCAGATGTCTATATTGGTGAATGTAAAAAATAAATCTATGATAATAAAATTTAAAATGTGAAGATAAATTTTAATCAAAACAAATAAATATTAACAAATCTCAACTTATATATGTGCAAGATATTTATGAAAAAGCTATAAAACATCCTGGAATGACACTAAAAACACCTGGAAAACACGGGTAGCTGCATCACGTTTATTCTTAAATATTTTAAAGATAGTATTGTTTTCCCCATAATTACTTTACAAGTTCAATGCAATGCTCAAAATTTCAACAAATTCTTTATCAAAATTAATAGCTACTTATTAAATTGATCTGGGAGAATGTAACCCCCAAAACACTCAAAACCGTTTTGAAAAAGAACAAAGACACTTACTTCATTGGATCACGAAGGATATTTTAAAGATAAAATTTTTAATACAGTGATAGTCTATAGAAATAGGCAGGTAGACCAAGCAATATCTATCAATGGGAGAATTTCTCAACAGAGAGTAGTATTTTATAAATCCAGGCAGTAGAGCACTGACCAGGGAAGATAATGGAGACAAATGCATAAATCAAGGGTGGGTTACAAAGCAGAAGTACAGAAACATTAAAAAAAAAAAAAAAAAAAAAGCAAAACAAGCAGAAACCACAAAATAAAATGATAGAAATACATGTGTAATGACAATAAGTGTAAATGATCTGAATTTTCCAATTATGATAAATATTATGGGATGTGTGTGTGTGTTTAACCACTATGCAACTAAAACATAAGGACATAGAAATGTTGACAGTAAAAAGATGGAAAAATATACTAAACAACAAAAAGTTGGAGTAAGGAAAAATAACACCTTAGAATAAAGACATTATTAAAAAGAATGAAGGTTACTGCTTAATGACAAAAAGTAAACTCAACAAGGAGACATGATCCTGCATGCCTGTATATGTGATGACAAGTGTTCAGTCACACAAAGAGCCTGTATATGTGATGACAAGTGTTGAGGGACACAAAGAAAACTTTCAGGTTTTAAAGAAGGAATCGACAAATCCATAATCACAGTGGAAAGATTTATTACAACTTATTCAATTATTGATAAAGCGACAAAAATCGGTAAAGATACAGAAGAGACATACAATTAACAAATAAGAATTAATGAATCTACAGACTCCTTCACTTGACATTTAGAAAATATATGGTCTTCTCAAATATAAAATGGAACGTTTCAAGGCTATCATGCAAGTCCTAACAAATTTCACAGAATGAGTAGTTAATATAGACCATGTTTTTAAATTATCAGCAATTAAGTTACAAGTTAATCGTAAAATAAAGTTTTTAAAACTTACATTTAGAAAATTTTAAAAAGAACCAAGAATAAAGTGGTTCAAACAAAACAAAGAATAATCAAAGTGGTAATTATAAAATACTTCCAAGCAAAAGATAAGAAAAATACCACATGTCCAATGTGTAATTTTGCTTAACACCATGCTTAGAGAAATGTATAATCTTAAGATTTTATGTTATAAAAGACGAAGAATGGAGTATCGATTCAATTTATTTTAGAAAGATATTAAAATACTAACAAGATAATCCAATGAAAATAAAAGGATGAAATAATAAGGAGCAGAAATCAATAAAAGAAGAAAATCAACATGGCAGAATGGGCTAACAAAGTTAAAAGTTGGCTTCACTGCACAAAATAATTAAGACTCATAAGGACATAGGAGACACTAATAAACAAGATGAGGCACAAAAAGTGTTGCAACTACAGAGACAGCAGATTTTCAAAAATCAGAGAATATTATTAACAACTTTATGCCAATACATTTGAAAGTTTAGACAAAATGAACAGTTTCCTATGAAAATATCAATCACTCAAGAGGAAATAAAAAATGGTCCTTCTATAATATTTTAAAAAGTAAGTCAATACTTTAAAATCCTCTGCAGGCAAAATGAACCAAGACACTGGCCCACAAAGAGCGAACGCTTCCCTGTTTGTGGAAGGTGGAACCCAAGTCTCAAGCCAGGTGAGCTTCCCTGTTTGTGGAAGGTGGAACCCAAGTCTCAAGCCAGGTGAGCATATGATAAAAGGAAAGGCAAACGCTCAGCCAGTCTTTTTCCCCTTGCAAATATTCTCAGTCACATTTCAACGAAGGTCATTTAGCAGGCGTAAAACAAGATGAGGTGTTATCCTCAAATGGAATTTGTTCTGGAAATGCTGCATTCTTCACCATTGCTAGGGACTCTATTAGGGTAATTCACCATATTAGCATCCCAAAGGAGACAATCTATAGGATCAGCCCACAAAAATGCAGGAAAAGCATCTGATGACCTTGTGAGAGTTATACACACCTTCTAGGCTGTCATGGAGAACCCTTTGTGTTCAATTCAATTAGTCCTCCCAGCAATCCCATGAGGTAAATACTCCTGTTACCTACTTCATTTTACAGGTGAAGAAACAGATGCACACAAAAGTGAGGTGATTTGCTCAAGTCAAGCATAAAGTAAATGGTGAGACTAGGGTTTCAGTTCTACACCAATTGCAGTAAATACCTCAAAAATGTTCGTATGTGTGTATGCAAATCAGCCGTCTCCAAATGTTCGTGGATTTGGCTCAAAATTTCACTTGTAGTTTGGCTGCTAAATGCATTTTCTAATTCTCACGGTGTTCTGTTAGGACATTCACTAAATCTTTGCCGAATGCGTACATTTCTCTTTCCATTGACAAGGTACCTGGCTTCTGGGGCTAAATATAATTAAACTATAACAAACTTAAAGTTCATCACCAATAATATTATCATAGTTTACTTAGCCATCTTTTTAACCTTGCTTCTATAAACAAATGTTTCCAAATTCTAATGGGCATGCCAATAAGATCATGCTTACCCACCATGAAGATGCTATTCCTGGCGAGAACAATTGTTTTCGACTAAAAATATTGGCATCGTTTTAAAAAAAAATAATTTAAATAACTTCCTCCAAACTCCAAAAGCAAAGACTGACACAGGAAAGACGTCCTCTCTTATGTAAGTATTCACCATCCCCTTTATCATTATCATCACTATCACTGCTTAATGCCATGCAAATTCTCACTTTTTATTCCATTGTAAGTTTTGAGTTTTTTTTTTAAGCAGGCATTCGTTCAATACATTTTTAGTTATGTTGGTTATTAAATTGACTTGAGTTCTAAGTACACATTTTTATTTAATTAATTATTTGTTTTTAAATTTTTTAAAGATTTTATTTATTTATTTTTGTGCATGCACGAGATGGAGAGAAAGAGAGTGCACAAGCAAGGGAAGGGGGCCAGAAGGAAAGGGAGAAGCAGACTCCCCGCCAAGCAGGGAGCCTGATGCCTGACTCAATCCCAGGATCCTGGGATCATAACCTGAGCTGAAGGCAGATGCTTTCCCAACTGAGCCACCCAGGCGCCTAAAGGACACATTTTTAAAGTGAGATTTTCTTGATATTTTGCGTTGTTGAGAGAGGTGATGATATTTAGCTGATGTCTCCTTCCAAGTAGACATACATAGGTACAGTTGAGCCTTCAAAAACAGGGGTTTGAGCGGCACGAATCCACTTATCATACTTGGATTATTTTTCCAAGTACGGTACTGTCAATGTATTTTCTTTTCCTTATGATTTTCCTCTAGCTTACTTTATTGTAAGAATATAGTATATAATACATATGCCATACAAAATATGTATTGACTACGTTACCAGTAAGGCTTCTGGTCGACAGTAGGCTCTAAGTAAATTTGGGGTGAGTCAAAAGTTATACCTACATTTTTTAAAAATTTTTTACCTAAATTCAATGTAGTTAACATATGGTGCTTTATTAGTCTCAGGGGCAGAATTTAGGGATTCATCCGTTGCATAGAACACCCAGTGCTCATCCCATTACGTGCCCCCCTCAATGCCCATCCCCCAATTGCCCCCCCCACGGACTTCCCCTCTGGGAACCCCCAGTTGTTTGCTGTATTTAAGAGTCTCATAGTTTGCCTTCCTCTCTGTTTTTATCTTCTTTATTTTTCCTTCCTTTCCCCTGTGTTCATGTTTTGTTTCTTAAATTCCACATATGCGTGAAATCATATGGTATTTGTCTTTCTCTGACTGACTTGCTTAGCATAACGCCGTCTAGTTCCATCCACATCATTGCAAATTACACCTAGGTTCTTGACTGTGCTGGAGGTCAGTGTCCCTAACCCCTGCGTCATCCATGGGCAGCTGT
The DNA here is from genome assembly GCA_002007465.1 of Ailurus styani. Taxonomy (NCBI): domain Eukaryota; kingdom Metazoa; phylum Chordata; class Mammalia; order Carnivora; family Ailuridae; genus Ailurus; species Ailurus styani. Next base: position 1,782,714 of record LNAC01000076.1, on the reverse strand, counting down.
ATATGTATGTGCACACATCCACGCATCCACATCCACAGTCTTGAGGCACAATGAACTTAAGTTCGGATTTTTAGCTCCACGCCTTATAAATATGTGGCTAAGCAAGTTACTTAATTTTTCTGAAACATTCTTTTTCCACGTGTAAAATAAGGCAGTGGCAGTTACAGGTGGTGAAGGGATTTACATTTAACCCTGATGGACTGATTCTGAAGGCCCATGGGGTTTACTCCAAGTCTGAAAGAAGGGGGTCATGAGATTCCAACTTGAACTCAGCTTAACTTGAAATGACACTCATGGGGATCCATATTATGGCAGCTCAGACTAAAGGTGCCAAGAGTTACACCTGCAAGCCGCTCATTTAAAAGGAAAAAATGAAGACAAAAAATGATGCATACTATTTTATGTTTGTGAGCATTGCCATTATCATTTTGCAAAAAAAAAAAAGGTTTTAATTTCAATACATAAGGGCCCCTTCTGTTTGAGATCATCAGGACCCAAATTTTACATTACAAAATTGGCAAACCATAGGTGCTCAAAAATATTTTTGGAATGAACAAATTGTCAAAGAAGATATTTCCTGCTGCTCTGTACTCACCTTCAGACTCTAGATGCATTATTTCACAACTGTGGTTTCAGCTTCACTACAATCCCTCGATAATTGTGCTGAGCCCTCATAGGCTATTTTTTTTTTAATTTTTCTTTCCCTTGAATGCTTTTTTAAAAAAGATTTTATTTATTGACAGAGAGAGAGATTACAAGTAGGCAGAGAGGCAGGCAGAGATCAAGGAAGCAGGCTCCCTGCCGAGCAGGGAGCCAGATGTGGGGCTCGATCCCAGGACCCTGAGATCATGACCTGAGCCGAAGGTAGAGGCTTAACCCACTGAGCCACCCAGGTGCCCCATCCCTTGAATGCTTGACTCTTGCCTGTTTACCTGTCATGCCTGTGATTCTGCTCCGTTTTCTGTCGCATCCACTGTTCCAAATGCCAAACCTCCTTGGCACGAGCTGAGGTCAGCATCAGCAGGAGCTTGGGGACAACCGCACAGGATGTGATTGTGGTTTCGTCTGCACAATTCCAAAACCACCAATCAATTCAAGGAAAGAGCTCTAGTTTAATCAGCACTGTAAAAATCAGTCATTTAGACCAAATCACCAGGGACCTAGTGGACCCACTCACTTCCTAACGGGTTGGCCTAAGGAAGGGGATCCCGATCGATGTCAGCCAAGCGGACAGCAGGCGAGTTCCCCCTCACTTCAGCAAGTCCCTCTGCGGGCGACTCTTCTCGCTCCGCATCACGTTGACTCAGGGAGTCCATGGAAACGCAAGCCTTATTCTGTTGAAAAGGAAGCATCTGTGCCCAGCGGTGCTCCTCCCCGACATCCAGATCTAAGGGACGCGCGCTCGGGTAGCTCCGATTTCTGAGCGGACCACGTGAGAGTGGGGGAGAGGAGCAGGCAGTCTTTGAGCAAACTCTCCAAAGAAAGCCGAACACTCGGCCGTCAGGTAAGGGACAAAAAGATAAAGTGCACCTGAGAGGCCAAAAACAGAGGTGGAGATAAGTAAGTGCCGCCAGAGCTACTGCGGGAGTCGGGGAGCACAGGCTCATCTTAGTGTGGGGTGGTGCCCGAGCGAATGGACGCGGTGAGTTCTGAGCTAGAGCTGATCCGAGAGAGACGGGCAAGTTTAAAAGGACTAGAGAAACTAACTAGAGGCTGTGTACCTGTTCTCTGTTAAAGAGGACACACGATCCAGAACTCACAAGAGCCCCTCTCCAGCCCCTAGCAGGCCTGACCTTCCTGATGGACCTACATCTTTAGATGGACCCAGGTCAGGCTTCAATCCAAACTCACGCTCACAGTATTTGCCAAAGGCTTCTGGAATGGGCAGGTAGACAGGAATGTGGATCCTTTGCTATTTATGGGGCACTGTGTCATCTTCCTTTTCCTAAGAAAGGGGACAGAAAGATTGTTACGAAGTCACCTGCTTTTTGGCATCTCTCCCCATACACTTCTTGCAGACATATTTCATTTATTTCTAGTCTTTATTTTCTGAATTACAGAAGTTATACATGGCCCATATCACCGCTATGCCAGTGAAAAAATCCCGAAGAGAAGAGTCTCTTGCACTGTCCTCCTGCCTTCTTCAAAGCCCTCACCCCACCACAGCCTGCATCCACATCTGACCTGTGGCCTCTTTGCACAAACATGTGATCATTTCCCCCCAAATGGTACAATATCCTGCCCCAGACTCAGCATCTGCCCATTCCCACTTACAAATACCCGAGTTGGCACAGTGGGACGTGGTGGAGTGCGCTGTGGCACAGCCAGGTGGCTCCTGGTGGCTCCTGGCGGCTCCTGGCGATGCTCTGCTTCCCGCCAGCCCTCTGGTTCTGCTCTCTTCTCCAATGTAAGCCGTGTTGTGCTCCATTTGGAGAGTGTCTTCTTACAGAGTGTCCCTCCAGGACAGACTTCTCAAAGGGAACTTATTACTCCAAGAGCCTTTATATATTAAATTTCAATAAATATTTCCAAGCTTCTCTTCGAGAAGTCGGCTCCACTTCTTGGTCCCCTGGCTGGCTGTGACCACCTCCTTCCCAGCCTGTGGAAGGCATGGAGGGCTCTCCTTACTGAGCAGCAGCCTGATTTCACCAGTGCTTTCATCCCCATTTCCCGAACTTGCAGCAAAGTTAACACCTTATTGGTCCTTACAACGTACCTGTTCATATTAACAATCTTCTCAGATTTGCGGGAGATTTTTATATGTGGGGGATGGCAGCGTTTTGTTCTATGTGTTATAATCTTTCCAGGCTTTCTGATTCCCTTATTTCTATTTATCATTCTTGGCCACATGAAAACGTTTCATCTCTGCGCAGTTGAAAATGCCTAGTTTTCTCTTCCACACACATTAAGTATTTAATTTACATGCCTTTTCTGGCCAACTTAGTTTGCCAACGGCTTCCTGGTATTTTAAAGGCCGTAAAGTTGTCATTCTCCTGGAAAGCCGTACACGGATCCAGATAGTCTCATCTATTTTAGCTGGTTTTGTTTTTCCGTTTTCTCATTTAACAACCTTTATGTATCAAATCTGGCAAGTCTATTAGCACTGTTATTGGGGGAAAAAAAGTTCATCTGGAAAGTGAAAATAGACCAGAAAATACAGAGTATAAATTTTGCACTTTCTCGTTGAGTTAAATAATTTTCAGGTTGGGTGTATTTGCCTAACACTCTACTCTCATTTATGGAATAAAATGTGAACGTGCCTATGGAGCCCCATTTCACCCAAACCTGGCAGAATAGATTCTCTTCCTCCTTCCGCTGCACACCTCAGAGATACTGGCCCATGAAATATGCGTGGTTGAAAGAAATTGTGATTGACATACTTACCAGAAGAATGACAACATGTTGAGGGGGAAAAAGAGATGTATTATATATATTGTGAGGAAAAATGATAGATTGTGTTGAGAGTAATGTATATTCAGCACTGATAGAACTAAATAATTCAAACATGATTTTTGGTATGACTAGTAACAGGAGATAGACTTACAACTATTGCTAATTATAGAAGATACAATAGGATTATTCTATTTTCTTTTCCATCGGCCCAGGGATCATACTGAAAGGTGGTGAGATGATGATGGATAAATAGATGGATAGATGATAAGTAATAGATAAATGATAGACAGATAGATATATAATAGACAAATGATAGATGATAAATAAACATAGATGAAAAATAGATACATATAGGATAAATGGATAGATAGATAAATGATAGAGAGGTAGATAGATGACAGATACACAGTAGATAGAGAGATAAATGATAGATAGATAAAGAGGTAGATAGGTGATAAATTGACAGGTGGATGATAGACAAGTGATAGATGATAGATGATAGGTAGGTAGATGATACATAGAGAGGTAGATAGTAGATAGATAAATGATGATGATAGATATAGAGTTATATGATAAACAGGTGGGTGATAGACCGGTGATAGGTAGGTAGGTAGATAGATGATAAATAGACAGATGATAGGTAGATGGATGATAGGTACATGATTGACAGACAGACAGATGATACATAGAGAAAAAAACCAAACTCAATAAAGAACAGGGAAAAAAACAACCCTCCCTCTAAACTGGTGGCCTGAGGGCGGTCGGCTACCCCTGTACATGGTGCAACAATTGATCAGAAACCAACTTCTCTGTGGGTAGATGAGCGGAGATGAGACCAACGAGAACAGCCATCTCGGAGAAGAGAAAGGGGCTGGGACAGACGGGACGTCTGAGGTGACTGACATGACGTGGTGGCCTGGGACACAGCACGAGGCCCAGGTTCCTGGGGCCTTCTGTGGGGTCGCAGGCTGCTCAGTGGTCCCAGCACCGCGCGGCCACCTCCCGTCCCTGTGCGGCTCGGCCCCTGGGCCAACCTCCTCCTTTGTGTCTTCACAGGGGTTCCCTAATACGTAGTTTATTTTTCACCCAGATCTTCCTACACCACACATAGAGCACTTGGCTCCACCTGAAGAATATATTTCAAATGGAAGATGTTTCATCTCTCTCGAATCAAACGCTCCGTGCATCACAAGCGAACTGGCTCACAGACTTCCCTAGTATACCGTTGCAAGCTTCCAGTAGCCCGCAGAAGCCAGGCCCCAGTCACCTCCCCAGCTCTCTGCTCCAGCGCAGTTTTTCCTTCCCGTTCTCATTATGCTTAGTTATGTTTATTTGTATTGTTTTGCTTAATTACATGTTGTGTTTCATAGATCTTGTGTTATTTCTGAAAAATGGCATTTAATGAAGTGAAAGTAAACAGGTAACTGTCAAGAGGGGATGACAGTCTGTTAATTTATGTAAAGTGTAACCAACCAGATGTTCTAGAAAATGCTTCAGTCAGAAATAAGGAATCATAAACACAATACTATGTTTAATAAATAGATAACGGCTGCACGTTGTGAGGAAATTATTTTTCTCAGGGAACCTTCTGGAGCTCAGTCTAGACCCAGGGAGTCCGGGGCAGGACCTCCAAAGGCAGGAGAAGCCTGGATCCCAGGTGCGTGGGCACGTGGCCGGAGCCCTCTGGGGGTCGACACGGTGTGGGGGGTGAGCCACCAGCTTGCCCACGACTCCAGACGTTAGCGATGTTATGTGACAAAGAGAAGTCTGATGATGTCAATGTAGCTGCTGTCTTACCAACAGTGAGCTTTGAGATTCAAAAATCTTACAGACCGAGAGTGGACGCTACTTTTACTACCGGCGATTAATGTTTCTCTAACACCGACAGAGTGCATGTCAACGTCTAGGGAAGAGAACAGATTGTAACCGTTATTATGTCCCTCTTTGCAAAGCATGCATCACTCAAATCCATCATGTTCTTCCTGAGTTAATGGTTATGACATTTATTGTCCTTGTCAATTTTTTTCTGGTAATATGCCTAAATTCTTCCACTCAGGTTCTTCCTGATGAGTTTAAAATGAAATCCAGAAGCCAACAGACAGATCTCCAATTTGCAATTCTACTCGTGGTATGCAGAGGTGCCCATTCTTGCCACTCCGAAAATGTCGTAACTCATTCCATCATAACTGGAATCTCCGTGTCTTTGAAGAAAACACCCACACAGCAAACACAACACAGCGAAACACACACCTTTGAAAAGAACGTTACTGTTGGTGAGAGGGATGGATTCCCCCTCGTTCCTTCAATTCACGGCGCCCAGAGAGCCACTAACAAAGACACGCTCGTCACTTGAACTTGATGAGTACATCACTTCTTAACTGGTGAGATGTGGTTCTTACACGATGACCGAGTATTTGCTCCCGGCATCCAGTCTCCTGCAGCCCAGGTCACTAGCAGCTGGGCTCATAACATGGCCCACGCTTGCTAATCGGAAACATGTGACTGCAAAGAATCTCGCCCTTTGTTTATGTTTGTACCTTCTCTCTTGCATAAACTCTTCTTTCAAACACAAAGTGCCACTTTCCCCGCGCGGAGATGTTTGGCAGCCTCGCGACGGGATTGAGCTACACTCTGTAAGTGTCCCTCTTCTCGGGGTGCCTTCCTGCCGGGCCCACAGCGCAGAACGTGAAGGAAGGGCGCGCACATCTGTATGCAAATGAACACATCAGCCGTCTGTCTTGTCAACCTTCGTTGTGTCACGGCGATCGCGGCAAGTCCCACTCTGCTGCCAGGAGATTACACCCATGACAGCCCCAAGAAGACGAGCTCTTTCCTTCGTTTCTCTCCTCCCTTCTTTCCTACAGGCATCTGGTTTTCCCAGGCCCTGCCGAGCACGCGGGGGGGTGAGCAGATGGGGCCCCAGGAAGAGGTGAGGGGGCAGATAACAGCGACACGCGGGGATGGAACCCGGGACCCGATGCCAGGAAAGCCAACCCCAGAGCCGCTTTCTTCTCACCGGCCACCTTCACCCCTCTGTTGTGCTGTGTGTCTTTCTCGTGGAAATGATGCCCCCAGAACACCTACTGAGTCACTTCCTGCTGAGTCCCACCTCCGCCTTCGGTGGCGGCCACAGGGGCAGCGCGGCCCGCAGGAGTCAGGTGCACTACAGGCTGTGAGGCCTGAGAGCAGGGGGAGGGAGCACGCGGTGGGTCCCTCCCGCTGTTCACACACCGGCGGCTCTGTGTGGCCCCCGTGGGAGCTTCCCGCCGTCCTCAGGCAGCGCCTTACCCCACGGACAACAGGGGTTAAAAGCAAAGCAAGTTTCAAGGACCAAACCTAGTTTATTTGTGAATATGTCACTTCTGAAAAGTTTGCTTATTTAAGCCATGGGCCTAAACAGATTGACAGGACCTATATGTAGTTTTTATATGGTTCTGTTCAAAATAAAATCCTTCTTTATTTTAACGTGATGTGGTTCTTGGTTGTGCTTAGCCCCTGACTTTAACGCTGCCCGTTCTGGATGTTTTCCTGAGTACAAATGTGAACGGATGATCTCTCGGCGTGGGTCTCCTGCTCCTTTACGTAGCCGTCGTTCTCTCTTACCACGTACCCAAGAGCCAGCGCTGTGAACGTCTCTCGGCCTAGTTCTCTAACTTCGCCCACCGTTAGAAATACATGTAATGTCACGGAGGGTCGTATATTTCACTGTAAAACAAAACACAGTTGCAGTTTATTTACCCTGTATCTGACATACTATGATAAGCACTCGATTTTCTACCCTGTTCTACTGTGTTCATTAACATCCTCTACTGTCCTGTTTCGTAAAGAGAAAGAATTTACCTCAGCCACGCCGTCGTGTTCATGGCCCGCTCTCGGGTGTGTGGGAGGAGGGAGGCGTTGGGGGTGCGGTGATCCTCCGGGGCCCGGAGCCCTGGCCTCGGCCACAGCCTTGCTGCCCGGGAGCCGACGGCATCTGCTTTCAGCGCCAGCGTCACGATGGGAATTGAGGGAAGACCGCGGGCAGACAGGCCATTTCTCCCGCGTGTTAGAGAAACGGGCAGGGGTGGAGAGCGCGTGCATGTGCCGACGGAGCACCGACGTGGGGCAGGCAGCCTCTCCCCTTGCCCGTAGTCACCTCTGCCTGGAGAACAGGCACCCTCCCTGGGGGTATTTGCACCCCCACCTCCAGAGGGGCTGAGACTGGTGAAGACCACACAGGCAGGCCCTTTGGGTTTGAATCCCAGCTGCAGACTCTCTGCTTCCTGCACGTGCGACCTGAGCAAGTTTCTCTGGGTTTCAGCGTGAGCCTGGACTTCTTGGGAAGTGACTGGGTCTGTTCCACGGGGCGTCGTGGATTGCCGGCCTCCCCCTGGGGGAGATCTCCCTCCGTTCTGGACGGTTCTCTCCAGCCCGGTCAGGTGGACGGCAGGGGGTTCTTACTCTCGCCTGTTAGGGCGCAGATTTGTCACCGTGTAGTGGGCTGTGAGATCCGCCGGGCAAATCCCAACTTTAGGGTTCAGTGGACGGACTTTGCCATTAAGTAGACTGAGGGTAAGCAACTTTTCATTAAAAAGTCCCGTTTTAACCTGCTGAACTACGTGGAAACACCTATATTTCCTAGGATGAGAAAAACTGAACCCTGAAATTCTCACTAAATCCCCAATTACTGTGACTGCTTGTGGACTGCCAATTCATGTCCTCATCTGTTGTGTCCATTTGCAATATTTGGGAATTTAACTTGTGCTTTCCTCCTTGATCATAACCATCACTGCTTTCCGTTCAAAATCATTTTTCCTTCAGATGTATGTGTAGATTAACATGACTCCAAAAAAAACTACAAAACTGACTATCCAGCAATTTTTATGGCAGAAAAAAATCCAAATGAGGTAGTATACTGCTTATTGAAAATGCAGTCATGCAAAATTCCATTTGATGCTACTGTTATCTAAAGCAAACTGCTTCACATCTAAATCTCTCTTCCTATTTAATGGACAACCTTCTCTTACCACTTCAGATTTTTAGGTAACTGGAATGCCTATAGACTTCCATGCTAGATCGCAGGAAATTGTTTTTATTAGCCTAGAAAGACAATCTTAGGAGAGGTTATGATCTAGCTCTAAAACATTTTACTCCCAAATGTTTGTGAGCACTAAGTATTCTTAGTTTATGAAGCAAAAGGTCAGGCAGCAAATTAGCATTAAAACAAAATGCTGAATGCCTATCAAAAGGGGGTGGTTTTATTTCTTATGCAAATACACAGAAAACAGAGTCCAGCTGAGGAAACAGCTGTCAGGGCATCTTGTCAGCAGGTGAATTAAAGTTTTGAAAGCACACACAGATATCCATTCATGTCCTAGAACGAAATCAGTAACTCGACTCCCCAGACAAGCAATGCCTGGGCAAGAACAATAGTTTCCAGAATGTTCCCTGTACTTCAGTTCTGCTTCATCACGAGTCATTTGTGGACGTGATCTCTCTTAATGCTTTCTTTGCCCATATGCCCATTTAATCACACCTCTCTGGAAACTAAGTGTTGGTCTCTTACTCACGAATGATGCTCTATCTGGGTGTGATTTGTTATTTCTTAGACTGTACACTAGGAGACGCTGGGATTGTGTAATTTGTGCAGTGGTGTCATGGGGGTTGTCTTTTGTTCTTGTTCTAATCTTTCCCATCCTGGATTTGAAGTAAAGACAATGGTTTTATCTTTTAAAAAATCTCCACCATCATCTTATTTGTAAAGGAATGAACACAAGACTCGGTAATATTTGACCTCTTATTAGCCATGAGCTTCTAACTTCAGTTCCTAAGTACCTGGCAATTTTGTTATATTCACTTAAAAATATATGTATAGACTTTAAGACTGAATGTTTCATTTTGTTAACTGGGGTGGGAAGTGAGGAGGTAGGAGAAAAGAACCTGAATGGAGGGTCCTGAAGTTTAGGTAGAATGGACAGGAGACCCGAGACCCCCTTTTCTCTCCTCTGACTTTGTTTACATGTAAAGATGTTTACCTATAAGTTCCCTTGGGAGCTACAAATCCAATTTAAAGGACATCACTATAGGATTTGTTTCTCTAATTTACTATGCAACCCTCAGAAAACCAGAATAATTCTTGAACTTTCTCTGAAAAGTGTATGCAGTCCTGAAGATCTTGTCAATCAACACATGGCTTTCCAACAGGCACAAACTTCCTATGTCTGTTCAGTAGACCTTTAACCTTCTTTCTTCTGCTCAGACTGGGACCTTTAAGATGATGTAAATCTACTTTAGAGTTGTGTTTGTTTTAATGCTTGATCAACTCCTTTCCAAGAACTCATTGCTTCTGCATTTAAATTTTAGACTTTCTTTTTAGATAAATGCTATTATTTACTAAGTGACAGGGAATGCAAATCATGAAAAGGGCTCGATATTGTTAGCTCCAGTCCTTTATGAATCAGCACCCCATAAACCATCATCAATATTCGTATTAAACACTTAAAACGAAGGTTTTCCAGTGGCCTGAGACACAAAGCAGGACTCAGGGCACTGGCACGGCAGATCTCGTTGTAGGACTGTGATGAGTAGGGAAATATGACTGCGCGTTGGCTGAGGAAGGACGCCGGGCTGTGACTAAGGTGCAGCACCAAGAAAGTTGAAGGAACGTCAAAGTGCATCTTTTCTTTTTATTTTTCTTTTTAATTTTTAGAGACAGAGAACCAGTTGGGGGGGGGGACAGAGAGAGAGAAAACCTTAAGCAGGCTCCACACTCAGCACAGAGCCCAATGAGGGCCTCGATCTCAACCCCAGGATCAAGACCTAAGCTGAAAATAAGTCTGATGCTTAATGGACGGAGCCACCCAGTTGCCCCCAAATTGCAATATTTCTAAGTCATTTCTGAGAGTTAGGCGTACGGCTTTGAGGGGAGGTAAAATGTAGAGCAAATAATTTGTAAACATAAAGGATTGTTGGCATGTAAGTCTGTCAATAAAAATGTATAGCCTGATTCCTAAAGCAACCCTTGGTAAGTGGTGGAACACAGGTTCACATGTTTTTAAGTTATTATTCAGATTTGGTATGGAAAGCCTCACCCTATTGACTTGCGTTTTTGGAAACTAAAGTTCAAGAATTAGAAGAAGCTGACTAGCTTTGGGATGGTCTTTGTCATCAAGGACACAGGTAACTCGTGAGATGGAAATTCAGCTTAAAAAAAAATACCAAATGCGGTATTGGCGATCACAGAATGCACTGTATGTCTTACGTTATAAAACTTCCCTGGTTGGTTATATGATTACTAAATGAATGCGTGGGTACCTACCCGATGTTAAAATTATCAAAACTGTTCCTTTTTAAATTTAATCCTTCCATTTTCTCTGGCAACAGACATTCTTTCAGACAAATATTTTTGGCAAATTAGCATTAATCCTGACTTTTGCGGCTTGAATTCAAGCATATCTAGGTACATGGATGTGTCTGTTTAAAGCATGGTCTAGAGAGGTCTGATGTATAACTTACATGTTTTTAAATGGAGCTAAAAGGGGTTTATTTAAGAGAGAGTGGTTATATAGTCAGTGTAAACAATTGACACTTACTTTGAATTCATGGAAATCTAGAGATGCTTTTCTTTCTTTCTTTCTTTCTTTCTTTCTTTCTTTCTTTTTAGAGATCTTTTTTTTTTTTCAGCATGAATGCTGATTGAATTCTCTTTCTCCCCACAAATCTCACAGTTTTGTAAGGCTAAAAATGCCTTTAAAATAGACAAAACAGTTGATTTCTAAAGGTGATCATAATGAAACAGGGTGGGGCACATCTCCACACCAGGACTCCTTACAGAAGACACAAGCCATGTCCATGAAGCAAGACTTTGTGTTTGAAATCAGGGCTTGTTGAGGCAAAGGGTCAAGTTCTGTTCTTGGGTTTTTTTCCCACACAAGCATCAAACCTCAGTGTGGCTCTGTTTTCTTCAACTACAAAATGAGGGGTTCGGATGAATTGCTTCTGGGTCCTCTCTAAGATCCAAAGTTCCATGATTCTCAGGAAAATTATTAGGTGTGAAGGAAATATTTGTCCAACTTTTGACCTCTATGTCCTCTTACCCTTGATGTTTCAAGACCTTGGTGAAAAGGAAACTGCTTTGTGAGATTAACCCCAGTTAATGCTGTTTCAGTAAAAATGGCAGTGAGCATGGGGCCAAGTCTCTCTCTTTCTGTCATTCTGAGTCTACACAGAGTTCTTATGGGCAACATGCATGCTGTTCCCATTATCCTGAGAAAATAAAACACGAAGAGAGGTTTTCTCCTGATTGCCCTCTACCCACATCAACTCCACCTCTCATTCTGCAGGCTTTCTTCCTCAGCTCTCAATACTTCTTTCTTCTGCTTTGTTCAATGCCACTGGGTCTTTCTGTCATGCTTCTTTTCTACTAGACCCCCTCAGGCGTGGGTTCCTATGTGCTCTAGAGGGACCCACACCCACTTAACTCCACATTCGGCCAGGGCCCGGCAGAGTGTAATGCCTAGGCTGGATCTGCTATGAAGAGCCAAGAATGAGGGCCTCCGAAGGGAAGATCAAGATCATCTGGTGTCATGGAAAACACTCTCCCAAGACTTTTCTGGCCTGAACTACCTCTGATGAGGTCTGGAGTCTTATCTGATGTCACCCTTAGACTGCCAGGGACAGAGCCATTCTTTAATAACTTGGGGTCTATTCCTAGTAAAATAGATCCTGCGAACCTTTCAAACAGTACCCACAATTCCAGAGCAAGAGAAGAAACTTACTGCAGTCAAGTAAATCACAAAAGCATGGAGTCAATGACAGGAGCACAGATCTGGAAGAGGTCTCCTCATTTTATGAGACTGACGCGCTGCCTACTGCGCTAAGGAGGCAGGTAGATCTCCTCATTTTAGAGAAGAGAATCATTATGCACCCAAAGAGTAAGGGCGATTGTCCGGGTCTCACAGCGGTGGAATAAAGATGGCAGTGCCTTGTTTTCCGTGTTTCTCTCCACCATTTTTCAGCCTCAGACGAATCTTTTTGCTTTTATTGAAGTCTAACTTTCCTGTGGCCAGGTATTTTGGTAGACTGGCCCTTCCCTTTTGGGACACTTGGTTGTCCCTGTTGCCCAGTATGATGTGTTAGTGCAAACAGGGGACCCTCCAGCACTCAGGGGTAGACGGTGACTGGTTGGGCACCTGAGCAGAACCTCTTCCTATTCCAGAGGCTTCATTGCCTCCTCTCCCTCGACTTATTGGCTGGCAAAGGATATGTGGACAATATGGATTCGTTAAATATAGAACCACTGAAATTATTGGAATTATATATTTTCAAATAACTCATGTAATTATTGTAGTTAATTTTGGGTTTTGTTGTATTTGAAATAAAAAGTAATAAAATAAAATTAGGAAGCTCCCTCACAAAACAACGGACTAAGTGCTTGCAATATTTTAGTTTCTCTTTAATTGCTCCATTTTTTACTTTGATTGGTAAAGGAAGAAAGCATCCAACTACAGGAGAATAACACCTGAGTCCATTTAAATGTAAGACTTAATCTGTTGGGGCAGGTACTTATATCGAGGTTTGCATTTCAAATTTTAGGGCGACAATTCTATTTGCTATACATCTTGCCAGGTAGAATGCATACGTAAAATCCTGGGTTCTGGGGAGATGAGACCAGTTTTACTTTGACTAGAAATTTCCACCATAAGCTAGCTGTGTTCTCAGAAAGCCTGTCTATATGCTTTTCACATAGAAGACAGCAAAAAATACTGTTTGATTTGTGGATTTAGTCACTAGAAATATTCCAATGTGATTTTTTTCTTATTTGTGTAAAAATTCAAATTCATTCTTAGAAAACTCAATATTTAGAGAAATGCCAAGTTTTCTTTTTCCCTAACAGAAAAGTATTGGGAATGAGCTTGTTTTCACAGGAGAGGCTCAAGTGTAGACCAGACGTCAAGTGTCACGCACATTAAAGAGGGTGGAGGACCTTTCAGTACCGAAAGTTGCAGAGTGTCTTTGAAGAAAAAAGGGATTGTTTTATGAAAAAGCATACTATGAACAGAATCAGCCAGTACAACCTGTCTTTTTATGCAGTGATTCCTTTCCCCATTCTCCGGAGGGATGGCCATGGAGCTCACATTTATACTTCCCAAGATGGAGCATACCATTTTGTGAGAAAGATCATTCCAACTTTGGCAAATCTTCATTTGGGGAAATTATTATAATGTTGAGCTAAAACCTATTAATCCCCAGGACCTGCTTATTTCTACTTGCATTAGGCACCTGACCAATTTTAAACATTTTCATGTAGCATCCATGTGTTCCCTGATATTCTAGTGTTTTCCCTAATCTTGAAATCTCTTTTCGTCTCATGTCTCCCAACTAGAGTTCTAGGGAATGTTAGGAAATATGCAGGGGTTCTTGATGGACTCAATAATTAGTATTTATTGGGAAGGGTACTAAACTTCCTGTAAAGATGACTAGCCTCAAATGATGAAAAATTGCCCCACCACCAAATGCAATAGAAATCCATCTTTTTCGTATGACAAGATTCTTTATTTTCTTTGTCTCTCCCCAGAAGATATCCAGAATGTCAGTTTTTGAGATGCAGTTTTTGAGATACCCATTAGGCCATTTGGGGCAGATTTGGGAAAATAAATCTGGTTATGTGGATTAAAAGTGTTCACAAGGTTTTAACAACACATTCTGTTGGCAAAGCTATAGGGAAACAGGAACTCTCATATGAAAAAAATGGCATAAACTGCAAGGAAGAGAGTTTGAGATATCTAACAAAATTATGCATGCATTTATCTTTGGACTGAGTAGTCTTCTTCTTAGGAAGATACTCAGATGGCTCCCCATCAAATATAAAGCAGCATAATAACAGGATTGTTTATTGCATCTTTATGCATAAAGGCAAAAGACTGACTCAATCCAAATGAGTGTCAGTAGCAAAATAAAAACAGAATAAATTATGATACAACTACATAATAGAATAGCTTGCAGCCTTTAAAAATGAAGAAGGTCCTTATGAAAAAATAAGTGAAAAATCAAGATATAAAATAGTATATATACCATGTTAACTTTTGTGTAAGAAAGAGGAAGAAAAAAATATGTACAACTTATATTATTATATATCTTATATAATTACATATGTAATATTTGGGTATGTATTTCACATTATTATAAAAAGAAGCACAAGCATACAAATGGTTAATAGACAAATGAAAAAATGTTCATCATCACTAGCCATCCAGGGAAATTCAAATCAAAACCACATTGAGATACCACCTTACACCAGTCTGAATGGCCAAAATTAACAACAAGCGTTGGAGAGGATGTGGAGAAAGGGGAACCCTCTTTCACTCTTGGTAGGAATGCAAGTTGGTGCAACCACTTTGGAAAACAGTGTGGAAATTCCTCAAAAAATTAAAAATAGAGCTACCCTATGACCCTGCAATTGCACTACTGGGTATTTACCCCCCAAGACAGATGTAGTGAAAATAAGGGCCATATGTACCCCAATGTTCATAGCAGCAATGTCCACAATCACCAAACTGTGGAAAGAGACGAGATTCCCTTCAACAGATGAATGGATAAAGAAGATGTGGTCCATATATACAATGGAATATTACACAGCCATCAGAAAAGATGAATACCCAACTTTTGTATCAACATGGATGGTTTCACTTCCTTGTGGAACATAAGGAATAAAATGGAGGACATTAGGAGAAGGAAAGGAGAAACGAATTGAGGTAAATCAGAGGGGGAGATGAACCATGGAGACTGGATTCTGAGAAACAAACTGAGGGTTATGGAGGGGAGGGGGGAGGGGGACAGGAGAGCCTGGTGGTGGGTATTAAGGAGGGCACGTATTTCATGGAGCACTGGGTGTGGTGCATAAACAATGAATCTTGGATCACTGAAAAAAATAAAATAAAATAAAAAGAAGCACAAGAAAGACAAATCACAAATTAAGTAAGATGGTTGCTTACAAGGTGGATGGAGATGGGGGAGGGCATTCTTTGAATGTACTCTTTTATATATATTTTTGATTTATGAATCACATAAGTGTTTTATACACTCAAAAACTTAAAAGAGATTTAAAAAGTGTTTTTACTTTTTGGCCCAGTAATTCTACTTCTAATTATTGAGTTTATGGAAATGCCAAAACAAAGCCATGTACATACAAATAAGCTTTTTGTAGTATTATCTTAATACAACTACCAAACTAGACACAGATATTTAATAGGAAATAAAAGGTTAAATAACCAATGACCATATAAAAAATATTAAGCAGGCACTAAAGTATGTTGGTAAATAATGCCTAATGATATGGGGAAATTTCTCCATCGGTTTGGGGTGTCGGTTGATCACTTTAACAGACCACTGGGCCCATAGTCCACACTGCCCCAGTGGGAAGACTGATGCCTTTCCCTTTTTGACCTTCTAACAAGATGCTCCCCCAAACGTCTGCCAGTCACCACATCTGTCTCTCTCCTCCCGGTGGTAATTGCCCTGCTACCACTTCTCAGCCTCAAAGGGACATGCCCTGCTTCAGGCTGCCATGTTTTGCTCTTCTCTCAAGCCAACCAAGAAGAGAGACTACCTGTATCCTGCTTCTTAACAAGTCCTCATATCCCATTCTGGTTGGGGGAGTGAGAGCTATTGCATAGAAACCGCATCAAGCCACAGGTCAGGCTGGCATCAGTTCTTCCTATGTTCCATCTGGATGACTGGGTGTGGTTCCTTGTCATTCCTTCATGGCCGGTGCTCACAGCCTTTGACTACATTGTAGAAACTTTGCTTGCTTTCCTCCTGGGTGCCCGATCCTATGCTGGAATGTGAAGGTCGCTGCACATAGGATATACGAGCACACAGAATCTAAGCAAAATGTGAACATGTAGCTATAATCGACTGCATGGAATACTTTGAAAAAATGTGCATAGAGCATTATGAGCAGGTTGAAGAGGGAAATTAGAACTCCAGGAAAGAGAGGGTGGCCAGAGATGGCTCCTAGGAAGTGACATGGTCTCAAAAGTGAATCAAGAGAAGGAGTTCTGAGCCAAGCTAAGAATAGAAGAGACAGACTTTTCAAGGCAGGGAGGCAGGGTGAGCCAAAGCACAGACACACACGGTGTTGTGTGTGAAAAACTGTCCATATTTGCAACTGCTGAAGTTTAAATCGTGAAGCAGAAAGTGGTAACAGAGGAGATTACAAAGGTATGCAGATATTACTTAGTGAAAGAAGCCAGTCTGGAAAGGCTCCATGCTGTGTGATTCCAACTATTCAACAATCTGGAAAAGGCAGAGCTTTGGAGTCAACAAAAGGATAAGTGGTTGCCAGGGTCTAGAGGAAAGGGAAGATGGATCAGCAGGGTACAGAGGATCCTAGGTCAGTGGAGCTACCCTGTGTGGGGTGGCAATGGTGGACACATGTCATTATACATCGTTCAAAACCCACAACACCAAGAGTGAACCCTGATGTCAAGGATGGACTTTGGGGGATAATGATGTGTCAAAGCATATTCATCAATTATTACAGGTGTACCACTCCTGGGGGGGACGTTGTTAGTAGGGAAGAATGTGCAACTGTGGGGGCAGGGGGGATGGGAAATCCCCATGATGTCCTCTTCATTTGGTTACAACTTAAAACTACTCTAAAAATAGTCTATGTGAAAAGAAAAAAAGAAGAAGAAGAAGATATGCCAAGATGTGTTTCAGAAAAGACAGTAAGTCTCCTTTGATCCCAGTTCTGGTGATTGGGCTCCATTTCCATATATCCCCATCACAAAGCCCCTTCCTGTGAAAGAGAAGGAAGGTGATCTTCATGATCATGTGGTTGGATCACCAGCCAATAAAGACTTCAGACAATTTATAATCTGTATAGAGTATAACATGAACTCTCGGGTATCAACTTCTTGGAGGTGCTGTAAAATCCCTTTGTTCACCAATGCTTCCCAATCCCAGCATGTCTACTTCCCTTCGTGCAGGCCACTGCCCTCCCTGGGCTTCTGAAAAGCACTATTAGCATGGTGGCATCATCTCCCAGATCTTCCCAAGGTTTTAATCCTGTATCGGAGGAGGGTCCCCACGCTGAGGAGCTTTTGTTGCACAAAATGCTGCCCACCTCCCCAAGTCTGGTACCTGCAGCCTCAAAACCTACTCTCTCGCGTGCTCTCTCACTCCCCAGGGACACACATCTTCTGGGTCCCACCCTCCTACGTGGTGGCGTCCCTTTCCTCTGTTACCAGGCCAGCTGCTTCCCAACCAGTGAGGCGTGTGACTCGTCCCCATTAGTGTTGCTGTCCAGGAGGAGAGAAGGGACTGACCCTGTGGGTCACATCGGTCAGGCCCCCATGCCTTTAGTTGATGGGAGAGCACTGGCCTCTAGTCAGACACAGTCAGGAGTCCTGTACTCCGAGGACTGGGGGACTCTAGGGATACAAGACTTCTAGTGCGTCAGTGAAGATTTTCTGATCCGACCTCCGGGCTCCACGCCTTCCCGCCCAGGGCCCTGACCTCAGCCAGCAGACTGGCCTAGGTCAAGAGTTCCACCTCCCCGGGGACTCTCTACCCTTGCGATGAAGTCCTGGACCTAGTCCTCAGCTGCCCGCCCACTGGCCACAGGACACAAGAGTCCCTCTGTACGTTGCCGAGGAGGCCTCTGGCTTTTCATACCCAGACTTCCTTGATCTCTCCTATCATTTCCGAAGTATCCAGGGCACCCAGCATGAGCAACGCCGTCCCCTTACAGGAAGTCGGAGGCACACAGAGAAGTCCCCGTGGCAACAAGGCGACTGGAGTGAGCCGCCAGGGGTGGCCGAGCACGGCCGGCATCACCGGAAGCTGGAAGGGTGAGAGCAGAGGGGTTGGGGGCCTCCCCCAGGGGTTTCTGAGGCCCTGCCAGCCCCTTGGGTTGGGACTTCTGCTCTGCAGAAGGGTGAGATGATCCAGTTCTGCTGCTGCGGTAGCACCAGGACAGAAACACAGCTGGTGGAGCGAACTGGAAATGAGGGAGGTCTCGCAGAGAGAGCAGACGCCCTCGGCGAGCAGGGGTAGGAGGAGGACGGGTAGCTATGGAGCAGGTAGGGGAAGCACCGGGGGCGGGGGGGTCGGAGGAGCAGGAAGGAGGAGAGAGAGGCAGGCCGCGGGGACAGGAGACCGAGGCTACGCCCTCCTGGGAGGGAGCCGGAGACACTGAGAACAGGCCTCTGGGGAAAAATGGGAGCCCGCGGGTTTGGCGGGACTGTCTGAAAGGCTCATCAGGAAGTCACTAGTTATCAATCAGGGTGTGTAAATGGATTGGAACAACAGCATTGCGTTCTGTTTCCTGAGTGCGGTCTAACTTATTCGTGATCCAACAGCCCCAATTTGACATTTATTTCCTTTCCTTTTAAAACGTAGCATATATCTATTTAAAACAATATTAGTCTTGGCATTGTTTAGCTCTTGTGTACGCTCCTGTCAAATATGTGAGAGAGAGAGAGAAAGTCTTTGGCTCAGACTGCAACTGATTTATATGACAAAAGTCTGTATCTGCCAATGTTTGCCAAAGGAATGTTACAAGCTTGAATCATTTCGTGCAATTTATAAACACATTTAAATGAAAAGAAAATGTTTTACTTGTATTCTGCATCGTGAATGTATTTGTGTCTGAATTTAGAAGACAGGAAGTCACCCATTCTTGGAAACAGCACTCAGAAAGAAGGCGTCCCTTCTTTCTAGGGTTATCCAAGTAAGAACTTTTCTTTTTCCTTTAAAAAAAAGATTTTATGTATTTATTTGAGAGACACAGAGAGAGCAGGAGTGGGGGGAGGTGAGGAAGAGGGACAAGCAGACTCCCCACTCAAGGGCTTGATCCCAGGACACTGAGATCGGAGCCAAAGTCAGATGCTTAACTGACTGAGCCACCCAGGTGTCCCTTCTTTTTGCTTTTTGATATGCAAGTTCTGATATTGTACTACACACCAAATCAGAATGGTAATACACAGAGATTAAAATGAGAGTTTTAAAAATGAGTAGAGATTTTAAATTTCTATAAATAATGAAATAATAATATGTAATAAAAATATATTTACATTTGTTTACATAGTGCATATATTTTATATATAATAATAAATGTTTCTAGTAAATAAAAATTTCTAATATCCATGGGCTCTGTAGAATTTTGAAAAAATTCCAAAGGCACAAACCTTACCATTGATTCAAAATTCTTCCTCCTGGCTGTCTCAGCGATGCTGGGTTTGTTTGTTGCCTTGTATCTCTTAAAGCTCCTGAAAAGCCAAATTCCTCCACCAAGCATTCCAAAGCCTACCTTAAATTTTGGAGTTCTGAAGGACTTGCTCATAGTCAGTATGATTTCCATAAGATTCTGTTTTCAAACATTCATTATTCAAAACAATGAGGCTCATAATGGACTCTCCATATACATATCCTTTGATCATATGTCACTGAAGTTTAATGTGACTTATGCAAATAAAAGATTATCTTAATTTTTTTTTTTTTTACTTTTTCCCACCCTGATTATCAACCTTACTGTAATGATTTTGGACCATGTAATCAGGCATGTAGCTGGAGCTCTGTTCTGGAAAAATATTGGTTGGCAGCTAGCTGTTCCATTATCTTATGTATATATTCTTCTGTATTTAAATTTATGTCTTCTGGGTCCCTTCCCAGAACTAGATAGATTGCTAAGGGTAGGACAAAGAAAGGAAAAGTTTTGCACCATGAATCTCTGAGATCCAAGAAACTAATAAAATGTTCCATTCTTAGTAGATGTGTCAAAATATAATGTCCTACCTTCTCCAGTATTTCTAGTGAGTTTCATCATGTAGAATGAAAGTAACTACAGAGATCATTTTTCCATGCATTGTACAGGGTTGGGTTTATTATGACATAATGTCAAACTAGCAAGGTCAATAAATTTTTACATCTCTTCCTCATTTCACCCTGGTATTGTTCACCGTTAATGACAATACTTAATATAATTACCATTCAATTTTTTAAAGGACATTAGCAAACAATAATGTATTGCTTTTTCAAGACACACCTGACTTGTGAGTTCAGAAGGGCAGTACTTGTTTTTATTTTCCAGATGATGCTCAGAGAGGTCAAGTATTTCCCTAAGACACATAATTACAAAGTGAAAGACCAACTCTAGAGCAGTCATCGTCAACTTTGGCAGTGCGGAGAGATCAGCTAAGTGCTTTTCAAATTGAGTACCAATGCCCAGACCCCACCCCAGGTCAATTCCTTTGGAACCTCCAGCAGTGGGCTCAGGCATCTCCATTTTTTCGAAGCTTCCCCGGTGAGTCAACAGGTATCCAGAGTTGAGAAGTTTGCTCTGGCAGATGAAGTTCTCAGGTTATTCACCGAGTTCCATACGAATTATCACTTTCCTTTCTTAAAACCTCACAGTGTTGTTTTGCGGATTAATGAATTAATGCATGTAAAGTACTTACGATAGTGCCCGGCTCACAGTACACTCTCCGGAAGGATAGCTACCATCATTACCACCACCACCACCACCACCACCACCACCACCACCGCCATCATCATCATGAAAGACATTCTCAGATAATTTGATTCAAATTCAAACTCTTGAATTGTAAAATTGTCAATTGTAGCTCATGACATTTCTAAATTCTAGTATCTTTTGTCAATGCAAGAGAAAACCATGTGGAATTAGGGAAGATGGAGATAAGAGAGAAAGGAAATCACTAAAACCCAA
Organism: Ailurus styani; assembly: GCA_002007465.1. Classification (NCBI taxonomy): domain Eukaryota; kingdom Metazoa; phylum Chordata; class Mammalia; order Carnivora; family Ailuridae; genus Ailurus; species Ailurus styani. The sequence continues at coordinate 1,761,611 of LNAC01000076.1, read as the reverse complement.
CTCCCTGGTGGCACTTTCATTTCTCATTTTGGTCAGATAGGAACCTGTGATGGCAAGAACTATCAAATTCACTAGATTCTAAAAATGGGATCAGAATGACACTAAATGACTAATAAAACTGTGAACTTACCTCACAAAAGGCAATAAGAGACACTCGGGGATCTTTATATATTTCAGGTCATGGGAAGTGGTTTTACTATACTGTATATATGTACTTTCTACACACTTCATGTCAAACAACTGATTCAACCAAATTTTTCTCAATCAATTAATGTGGCAAGTTAAGTAGTTTTTATTGACATATTTGTTATAATAACGCAAAGCCTTCTTCTGTACTAAAATTATAAAATCTGGAAAGTCAAACAAATGTGTGCTTCTATTTTCGGCAAGTGCCCTATTTTATATGCTTTTTAGACTTTATTAAATGAATTGATTATTTCTTAATAACAAAAATCTCATTATAGCCTCCTAGAAATTAGCATTGTACTGAAAAATAAGTGGTCTCTTTTATATGGTGAGGAAACTGTTAGACTAATCAGATTTCCTTCCACATCAAAATCACGTGCCTGGGAAAATGGATGGAAGCAGTAGATGGTGTTTTTCTGACTTAGTGAGACTCTGGTCTCAGGCAGAACATATATGTTAGCAAAAGGTAAAATGCCAAATGGATTATAGCTGTTTGTCCTAATTTCTTCAGTAGAACACCGCCAGGAGATCTCGTGTCAAACACGTAGATTTAAGTGGGGGAGAAAATCTCTGCATGGCTCCAGATGCTTCCTCTAGGGGCATTACTGTTGCCCCTAATTTGATCTGAAACGTCCACCTTAAGTCACTACTTGGGTTAGAGCTGCACTTCCCCGACTTGGGAAACAGTGACATTTGCAAAACGTATTTAGTAACGTATGCAAAGCAAGAATATAAAATAGTAATATTAAAATTAAACCAAACAAACCTACCATCTACTACGACCAATATTTCATTATGGAAAGGTCACTTCAACAACAACAATAGGAAAGACATAAGCCCAGAGTCAGTCCCTTCAAGTAATTAAATTTAGCCTCATGAAAACTCATTACAATTGGTGTTATTTCTCTTTGCATTTTGGTAGGGTGGAAACTTTGCCACAGTCCCTAAGATTTGGAAACCATTGTCTAAGATTGTAAAAATGAGAATATCGTCCCTCAAAGTCCATTATTTGGCTGCTTGTCTGAGATCTGTAAGGGAAAAAAATATTGTGGTACATATAACTGACAAAATACTTGCACCTAGAATATACAAAGAACTCCTACAAATCAATAATAGAAAGACAACCCAATAAAAATCAGACTTGAACAGGCACTTAACAGTAGACGATACATGAATAGCTAATGCATTAAATATTGCATCATTAATCATCAGAGAAATAAAAGTGAATTCCCCAGTGAAATACCATATCACACCCACAAGTGTGCTTACAATAAAAAAGATTGGTAATACCAAATGTGGGCAGGGCGTGGAGTGCTGCCTGGCATCCTTCTAGAGGGAGTCTTGAAGGGAGGGGTCATCTTGATTACCAATTCCTACAAGGGTAAACACAGACCTGCACCCCTCAGTGACTCATCCCTAAGTATTTACCCCAAAGAAATGAAAATACATGCTCCAATAAAACTTTATAGCATCATGATTTATAAGAAATACATATGTGGTCATTCAGAGCACCAAAATATTGCTCACATATTTGGTCTTCCTACACACTTCTTGAAAACCTTTCAGATCCAGGAAAGAGAAATGGGTGTCTTGGGATTAATGAAGGTGAATTTTGGACCAATCCAAGGCCGGCTTGCTTGGTGGCCAGGAGGACCAACCATGTGATTAGAGGGTTTGAACCTTCAGTCCCACCACTTGTCCAGACAGGGGAGTGGGGTTGAGAGTGAATCAGCCAATAGCCAGTGACTTAGCCAGTCACAACTTTGCAATGCAGCCTCCATAAAAATCCCAGAGGACAGCCATTTTTGTCTTTATTTGTTTGTTAGTTTCCAGAGAGCTTCCACATTTGCTTCTATGTGCCATCAAGTGGGGCCCCAAGTTCATTAGGACTGAGCTTCTTTGCTCGGGACCTTGCCCGTGGCATCTCTTCCTCTGGCTGTTGATTCATATCCCTTAGCATATCCTTTAACAAACTGGTGAACTTAAGTGTTTCCCTGAGTTCTGTGAGGTACTGCAGCAAACAAATCAAATATCAGGAGGTCAGTCAGAAGCATAGGTAACAGCCTGGGGCTTGTCACTAGGGTCTGAAGTAGGGTCTGAGTGGGAAGGATGGTTGTATAGGGTGGAGCCCTCCACCTAAGGGATTTGGTGCTGTCTCTGGATAGAGAGCGTCAGAACTGAGTTGAATTCTCAGACACGCTGCTAGTGTCCAAGAATTTCTTGTTACAGTGGAGGGCGAGACCCTCCCATCCCTGTTGTTGGAATTAGGTCTGGAAATCCTAAAAGAGACTTGTACAAGAATATCCTTGGCCGTCTTATTCAAAATAGCCCCAAATTGCAAGCGACAAACTGTCTCTCAAGAAGAGAATAGGTAAATCAACCACAGTATGTTCATACAACGGGATACCGGTCAGTTCCAAAAAGGAACGAACTACTGATAAACGCAAGCATGCGGCCGAATCTCAAAAACAGCGCTCTGAGTCAAAGGAAGGAGCCCAAACGACACAGGCTCTTCATTTTCCTGCGTGTGAAGAAGACCAGCACCTGCCCTCCGGTGACAGAGCTCAGGAAAGCGGCTGCATGCGGGCTGCAGGGCGGGCGGGGGAATTCCTGGAAAAGAACACAAAGGAATGATGTGCTGTGTTGGAAATCCTCTGTACCTGGTTTTTTGGGTAGTTACAGGAGTGGAGGTAATTCTCAAAATTCAGCAAACTAAACACACAAGATGTGTACCTTTCATTACATGAGAATTACACCTTAATTTAAGATAAGGCAAAGGACAGGCACCTGGGTGGCTCAGTGGGTTAAAGCCTCTGCCTTCGGCTCAGGTCATGATCTCAGGGTCCTGGGATCGAGGCCCGCACCGGGCTCCCTGCTCAGAGGGAGCCTGCTTCCTCCTCTCTCTCTGCCTGCCTCTCTGCCTACTTGTGATCTGATCTCTCTGTGTGTCAAATAAATAAATAAAATCTTAAAAAAAAAAAAAAGAAAGGCAAAGGACACATATAAAAGTCACCTCCCAATATTGCCAAAGGCCGCATCTGCTCGAAGGAAAGTTTGCGCGGCTCCTGCCAGGCACCTGTCCTGTCCTTCTGCAGGTGGCCCTGCGCCCACACAGTCCTTCCAGGAACATCCATCCTGGTGACGTCTCTTCTAATGAGGCTCCACGTCTTTTCTGAATGCGCGATTCATGTGTTCATTCAGCAAATATTTATTGAGAGTTTATTATGTGCCAATAGCTGTGGCTGACCTCAAGCACCCAGTGGTGAACGAGGCAGACAGATGCCTCTGCCCTCAGGAGGTTATACTAAAAGTGAGTTTAGTGATGAGCTGGGCGAGCTTCCTGTTTCCGCAGGCCCCTAGGAAAGCTACGTCTATCCTGAGACTGATGGATTGGCATTTTTATGTTTGGAGGTTTCCGTTAAATTGCTATATGAATAAACCCCAGGTTCTTGTTCTACAAACCTCTTCGGTGAGCCTTCATATAAAATGTCTATGTATTTCTTAAGTGTCTTGAAAAATTACTGTCAATTTCAATCAATAGTGCATTTTAATATAAAATAATACAAAAGAGTAGTTTCAAAAATCGTACCTGTAATGGAGTCTCTTTATTAAGAAAATAAAGTTTCAAAATGTTTTATTTATTTGCCCACTATGCCCATTTCTTCCTGGAAGTGTGTTAAAAAAAGAAGCAAAAAGAATTTATGATCCCTGATATGATTTGACTGATGAAATAGAAGCTTTGAATTTCTCACAGTTTCTCTCACTGCTGTTTTCCCTTACCTCGTAACTGATGGTAACTGAAATCAGGGTACGTGATTCAGGAGTTCTACTTTCTTTTCCCTTCTTTTGTCTTGGTGTGGTAGATAGTAGGGATGATCTTGCAAATGTAAGCATTGGTAGAAAGCAAGAAAAGAAGTGCAAATTTGAAAGGTGCATTTCGCATAAAAGTCATACTTTCTATACTATGTGCATTTTTAAGGCATTTTTCAATCCCGTTGAGCCCTGTAGATCAAGATGAAAGATTAAAAAAATTGTCCAACTCCCTTGGATATCTATCTTCAGCACTTGATTCTAGATTGCATTCTCTAATTGGGCATTAAAAACGTGATTTCCTGCCTATTTTTCCAAGAAAACTTCTGAAGCACAGACAGACTTCTGCAAAGGAAAAAAGAAAAAAAGAAAGAAAGTGATTAAATTTTTATTTTAGGGCGCCTGGGTGGCTCAGTGGGTTAAGCCTCTGTCTTCGACTCAGGTCATGATCTCAGGGTCCTGGGATCGAGCCCCACTTCGGGCTCTCTGCTCAGCGGGGAGCCTGCTTCCCCCTCTCTCTCTCTGCCTGCCTCTCTGACTGCTTGTGATCTTTCTCTCTCTGTGTCAAATAAATAAATAAAATCTTTAAAAAAATAGTTTCTATTTTAGACTGTCCTGTGATGATCCACTCACCAACAGTCCACAGTTAACACCAACAGTCCACTAAGCCAGCAGGAGGAAACAAAATCTGAAGTGCCCTCAAGTGAAAGGCATTGCACTATTTTTTTTAAAAGATTGTATTTATTTATTTGACAGAGAGAGAGATCAGATCACAAGTAGGCAGAGAGGCAGGCAGAGAGAGGAGGAAGCAGGCTCCCCACCGAGCAGGGAGCCCGATGCGGGCCTCGATCCCAGGACCCTGAGATCATGACCTGAGCCGAAGGCAGCGGCTCCAACCCACGGAGCCCCCCGGCGCCCACGGGCATTGCACTATTAAAGCACATAGAAAATGTAGTTGAAAATACACGCTTCGCGACGGGACAGGAGACAAACTTGGGGGAAGAGTCCTGTCCTACCACTGTATGCTCAGCCCTCAGCAAAGGCTGTGGCCCCTAGTAGGAACTCGGTCAATGTTGGTTAGGGATATGTTGAAAGAATTATTATTTTTCATAGAAATGTCATTCCAGAAGAGATCTTGGAAGCACCAGATCAGCTTCCCAATTGTCACATTCTTTTCTACCTTGCTTTCTCTTCTATGTGAGAGATTTTGACATTATGATAGTGACAAGGCTTCTCTTTCCCTGATTTTCCTTGGAGCTAAATGTCCTTTTCCATTGTTTTTGGTACAGTAGTATTTTTAAACAGTAACCAGTTCGGCTTGCACTACACTGGGTGATCTCTGCACATCTTAAAGAAAAGCATACCAACATTTAGAATAACACAATATAGAAGAGGCAGACCTTTGCAGAGGACCATGACGCCATTATTTTTTGGGACCTGAGGAAATCTTGCTCTATTGATTCCATCTAAAATGGAGTTGGCTGTTTTCCTCCCATTTCTAAAAGCATACAATAGCAGAAGATGGTCACTAAGGGGAGGATTGGTAGCTGTCTTCTAAAATCCATTCTCTCTTTCTCAATGGTAATATAATCTTAGCCTTCTAATGCATAATGTTTGAGCTAGACTGCATTCCCCAACTTCCCTCACAGTTAGGTATGGCAGCATGTCAACGTCATCTCGGATGGACTGGGAATACAAGTGGGGCATGCCATCTCTTGACTGAGGGATCAAGACTTCAGAACTGTCTCCTTCCTTCCTTCCTCCTGCTGGTGGGAATCTAGAAGTTGTGAATGGGCGTCGGAGATGACAGAGCAGAAAACAGGAGGGAATCCGGGTTCTGAATGAGCTTGGGGGGGGCCAGACTTGCCAAGTTAACCTGAATTTCCGACTTCAGAATTGTGTGTGAGAGGAATAAATGTCTGAACTCTTGACATTAAATGTCGAAGTCAACCGAGGTCGACTTGTTTAGCTAGCTGTCCTCACTAGACAACTATGAGAGAAATCCAAATTTCTCAGAGGCTTTGTCTCATGCACTGCTCTTAAGACAGGCCTTGTTTATACCATATGTGTGAAATCAATTATTTTGGTGCATCAAGATCTACTACAGCTTAGGGGTACTTGGATGACTCAGTCAGTTAACCGTCGACTCTTGATTTTGGCTCAGTTCATGATCTCAGTGTCATGAGATCAAGCCCCATGTCAGGCTCTGTGCTGGGTGTGGAGCCTGCTTGAGATTCTCTCTCTCTCTCTCTCTCTCCCTTTGCTCCTCCCCTCCAAGTGCACTCTCTCTAAAAAATAAAAAAGATCTACTACAGCCTACATATCAAATTCATAGGATGAAAAAGAACCTCAAAGTGAAGTAAATGGTCAGTTCCCTATCCTTCAGTCTTCAGTAGATAGAGAATTTAGGCATTAACACTGAACAAGGATGTACCGTTATGTACTGCACTGTGTTTGGTCTTTAAAAAATAAGATTGATAACTGGATATGGCTTATGTATTCTGGATCCTGGCTTGAGCAGAGCTAACATGGTAGACATGGGTCATTCTGGAGAAGAGTTTAAGTAAAATCACAGGGGTAAAAAAGGATTTATGTTGGATTGAAGATAGGCAGTGAGTATGGACTATATTTTCCCAGAACTTTAACAATGAAGATTCTGGTGAGATAAGCAAAGTTGTCTAATCCACTCTCAGAACGCTACCAGAATGACCAACATTCATTCTGAAAACCAGGGAAGGATCCATCTATCTGCCTTAACGTAAGAAGGATTTGGAGTCTTCAGAGTCTAACAGAGCTGACTGGAGTGGAAAAAGGGAGACACAAGAAGAGATGCTATCCGACTCTCCCTATTGAAAACCCACGACATCACCTTCCATGGTGGAGGAACTTCCACTTTGGGGGGATGACAGCTAAAGGCAGAGTGGGCCGAGGATATGACATGCCCAGTGCAGGGCACTGGGACCCTACTGTGTCGCTGCATCTGGAGTCAGCAGCAGAATGCCCAGGACTGGCAGGAGGGCGAGGTCAAGAAGGCAATAAAAAGACCAGAATATGCTCATTGACCCACTTGGACTCTCATGGAGCAAAGAGAAAGGTGAGTGTAAAAGCAAACACAGCAACCTCACCAGACACAGAAGAAGCAGAGCCTGGGCCAGAGTCCCTGACCGCCCTTGCGCATCAATCCACTGCCTCCTGTCTCCTGCAATGCTGGTGCCTGACCATGATGCAGACGTGTGTGTCTGTTTTCACACTCACTCGCTCTCCCATACACTCACGGCCCTCCTCATCCATCATGGTGCCATGAGCTATCACTGCCATGTGCTGTCACACACTCAAGAACCTTTTGCCCCACTGCTGTTTTATTATTCTTTCCTAGAAAACCAGCCTGCTTCAATCCAGCCCTCTGCCTCACCTGCCATGACACTGACTGGGGGAAAACACAGAACCCTACTATTGGTTTCACTTCGAACTTATGATGAGTCATCCCACTGGGCCTTTCATCCAGCCTGAGGGTCATGCTGTGTTCCTTTGTCCACACACTGCCTCCTCTCTCTGCTGCCTGCTGCCTGTCACTGCTTCTTCTCAAAGCTCTGACACCTTCTATCCCATCCCCGTGCTCAGATGGTGGCCGTATGTCTACCTCATTTAGAAAAGAGAAGGACATTGCTCCAGACCCCTACCGCTGTGGACACCCAGCCACCTTCATCTGGGTCCCTACACAGCCCTCCCTACTGTGAGGGGAGATCTGCTAGCCAAGGCTGATCTCTCAGTTCACCCACTGTGTTCCTTCCCACTTGGGTGGGTGCCAGTCACTGTCCCCTTCCTCTCTCGCATGATTAATTTTTTCCTTTCCAGTGGATTGCCTCTATTAGCATACAAAGATGCTATTATTTCTCCTATTTTAGAAAAAGACCCACAAGTCTCTTGACTCACAACCCCTCCAACTGTCCCTTTACTTTAAAGCTCTTTGGAAGAGATGCTTACGCTGGCTGTCTCCGGGGTCTCTCTGGAACCCACTCTTACTTCTGACCTCTTCTGAAATTTGTCTTTTCAAAGTTGCGCATCACATTCACATGGTCAATTCTCAGTTTTCATCTGACTTAATCTTATAAATGATCATCCTTACATCCACCTGCCTACTCAACCTCCTCATCGAGAACCTTATGGGCATCTCAAATTTAGCACGCCCCACACCACGGCCCCTGTCTTCAGACCAAGCCTGCCTCACGCTCCCCGCCCCCTTGCCCCCACCAGGAAATGCTTAGCTTACCCTTACCATCCCTCACTGAACCAAACCCTCAGAACTGTCCTGGTTCTTCCCCCCCTCACGTCCGATATCTGTCCTATGAAAAATCCTGTTGACTCTGCCGCTTTCTGAAGCTCCATGGCCGTTATCCTGCATGAGCCACATCCCTCCCTGTGATGGTTGGGATGATCTGAACCAGCTGCATGGGCCCCCTTTGCTCACTCTCAGCACACCTGCCCCGTGGTTGGCACTCTTGCCCTCAAACTACCCTGGTGGCTCCCTGTCTCTCCAAGAATAAAGCCAGAGTCTTGACCTCAGCCTGATTTGCCATCACCCACAATACGTACTTGACCCTGTCTCCTTCCACGTCCCCCTTGCTCACTCAACCACAGCCACAGCCACACCAGAGAAGTATTCCTAAACATGCAGTATGTTCCCACCAGGGACACTTGGCATTGGGAAGATTTACTAAAAAAAAGCATGAGATAATTAAGGAAATATTCAATAGATTTGGCTATGCCAAAAGGCATAGTAAACAAAATTCACTCTCAAGAGACAAAATGGGTAAAATATTTGTAATGTAGGACAAATAATTTCTAGTTGTAATATATGAAGACGTTTCATAAATTAATAAAAAAATACAAGTTCTTTAGTTTTAAAAGTGGACAGAATTTATCAACTGACAATTCAAAAGAAAGAAAAACAAATGTCCTTTATATAAACATGTAATTATCAAAAGTTTCAAAAACATATGTTCAGTTTGACTTCATAGTAATTTGTACCCAGAGGTTCATTAAGAATGTACCAAAGATTTGGTCACCAGACTCAATTTTGGTATAGTACTTAGTAAATTTAAATTTTGGTAAGACTGAAAATAGGGAAAAGCCAGTATCCGGTATTAGAAGTTTGATTAAATAAATGATGGAAACTTTGCTTGCGGGAAGTACAACATATTTTGTAAATCACTTTGCTGAAATAGAAAAGATTGTTACAATTTCATTAAGTAAAAGAGCGGGTTACAAAAAACAACACACAGAACTAGTCCATCTTTGTAGTACTTCAATATATACATACTTATGTTTCTGAAACAGTACATGGTATCGACAGTGATTATATTTGTACTTAAATGGGCTTTTAAATTTTTCCTTATTTTAATTTTTTTCTCTTTTCTAGTTTTTCTACAATGAACAGGTAGTAATTTCATAATAAATAATAAGTATTTTCCTATAATGAATAACCCATTAATTTCTTTTAAATATGGCACAGTCAATTCTGTAATATTCTGATAAATTTAATTCACCCTTCAAAAAAAGTGCACTTATGTTAAAAAATACATATGTATGTATATTAACATTCAAATAAAGATGTCGCAAGTAGTATAAAAATGAAATAAATAATAGTGTGATCAAAAATGAAACAGAGACGAGAAAACTGTGCAAGGATAAAGCCATTGTCTGAGTCCTGGAGGGAAAGAAAGGATTATATAAAGAATATGTGCCTGGCCTATTGTAAGAGCTCAAAAAATGGTTTTTATCTTATTATGGAGAATATTTGATCACTATTTTTCTAGCAACAAAACTTTAAATTTTTGAAAATTGACAGTGTATCTCTTCTAGCTTACATTAATTTAATCCTTTGTGTTTTCTCAACTTGTTTTCTTATAAGTGACCCTTAATGTTTAATCTCTTCAAATTCATTTAATCATATTATTTTGGATGCATTCCAATGCTTTTCATAAAGGGATGCCCAACCCCCATGCAAATGACCTTGTGGGAGCATGGCCCATGGACCAAGTGCTGATGCTCCATGGCCAATAGGTTGACTCATTAACCTTGACCGACAGTGTGGTGGGGCTCTTTCTTTAATGGTTAGAAGCACAGACTCTAGAATCAACTCCATAGGTGTGAATTTCAGTTCTGTCCCTTCTTTGCTGTGGGGCTTTGGTTCTCTTGCTTCAGTGATCTTGCCTACTCGGGTTTGGAGCAACTGGAATCATCCTCAGTACATCGTATGTTTTAACCAGCATTAATTCTTGTTCATTTGTAGCTTTAAGCTGCTTTCAAGCTGCTGCTGCCATACATGGTTGATTACAGTTTTCCATATTGTAGCTTTTTATCCCTAACCCAAGCTCTATATGCAATTTAGGTCTATCATTCAGGGCACTGAATGTTTTCTTCCGAGAGTGACATCATCAGTAGATGTAGTCAGCGTGTTTCCATCCTGGTAAGTTCACTGGGTGCTGGCGTTGATGACCTTGTTGGCCGGCATTACCAGCAGATGCTGTGTCAGTTAAGGTTGTTCAGCATCCAGAAGGAAAACCCTGATTTGAACCGGCTCAGACAAAGAAGTGGTTTCTTTTCTTTTCCACTGCGACAAGAAGCTTCAGAGGCTGCAGGGCTGTGATTCAGCAGGCGGGTGAAGGAATGATGGGCCAGGCGCCTGCCCTCTCCTCGATACCCACATGAACCTGGTGGCTCTGTCCCGGGCCTCCCTGGTATTGCCAGAGCGGTTCAGAACCACGCCCAGACAAGATCACGTCCACACAAACAAAGCAATTGGTTAACTTTCGTTACCTCCGGTGCGGGGGAACCTCAAAATCCCTGTTAAAGGTTTCTCCAGCCAGACACAGATGACATGACTGTTTCTAAACCCAGACGAAGCTACTCCAAGCTCCACGATGGGCGCAGATGGATCAAAATTTACCCCTATGGCTGAACGAAAAGGTGCTTCCCCTGAAATTCTCACGGAAGAGCTCTGGCATGCCCACTGAAGCGGAGGTGAGGCAGGGCAGGAGTGAACGTGCAGTGGGCAGTCAGTGGTGTCTGCTGCCCTTGACCCAATAATACCAGAGAGACGATAACATTTCCTTCTAATGTTCAGAGAGAAAACGGCCATGCCCAGGGACTTGGATCAGGCCCACCACTTGGCTACAACTATGTGAACTGTAAGTTAAAGAGACACTGTGTCTTGCTAATTAGGTAGTTGTGGATAAGAATGGGCATAAAACTCAAACGTGTACCTTTACAGCTGCATTATACATATTTGCAGCTATTTATACATAAATTAATAATAATAATATAACATCATGTGATAATATATAATTTACATATTAATCAATACATTTATATATGCTTATATAATCAAATTTAGTATATGTCATTAAATTACATATGTTAATATATGAATAGTATATGTTAATATATTAATATATTATGTAATATATTATATAATAGATATATATTAGCTTACATATAATAGGTTACACATAATATACATAGAAGAAAATATATATTTATAACTTAAAAATCAAATTCAGACTGGTGTAACAGTAATAAAATCAATGCCTATAAAAGGACAGGCATCTCATGCAAAAAGAGACACTATATTTTGAGCATCTTAATAAACACTTGAGCACTGCTGGGAACATTTGGGAAAGAAGGAATAGTCTCCACCCTCATGGGGCTTATATATTAGCATTTCTCAAAGTCTTTACACAGGTTCTATTTATGCTCCAAGGTTTTCATTTACATTCATGGAAAGAGATTCATCCTCACAATTTATTTTAGATAATCAGAAATCCCCATGGTTTAGAGTTTTCTTGATAAATACCAAAAAAGAACATGTTAAGAATTTTTAGAAATTCAAATCTCAAATAGGACAAAATTACTTAGAATGGTATAGAAATAATTTTCAACTGAATATCTATGTCATCACTATACGAAATATGAAGTTTGTAATAGATTTCAACAAACCGCTTATATATGACTGAGGTCTCAGATGTATGTGCTGGAAAATATAAGAATTTGTGATAAATTCATACATTAGGAAATATACTTTAAAATACAAAGCTCATGCTAATAGGTTTGCACAAGATAAATGTTCCTTTTTTTTAAATCAGGTTCTCCCTTCCTATTATGAGCCCCCAAATGATCGTAGGTTTCAAGAATGAGAAAAGGATCCAGATTGAAAAATAGAAATGAAAATTAAGTAGGCTTTAAGATAAAAGCCCAGTGCAAACAATAAGGAGTGGATTGACTCTCTGCGTTTATTTGCATTTTCTGCTTCTACAATGTTAGCAATATCTGCAGGACTGTGTTCCTCACTGTGATCAAGGAAAGCAGAGTTGCCTTCATAAGGTGATGAGAGTTTGGGGTTTAAGTCAGATGTTACCCTCTGCTATGGACTTTAAGAGTTAGCAGGTAAATGAACGCTGTTCGTCTTCAAATTACACGCCACTCAGTACCTATTACCCATGTTTCAGGGCCTCACTAAGCAGATATTGGCGAGCAAACGGACATGGATATCATTTTCTGTGAAAAGGACCAAAGATCATAATTGACTGAGCCAGCCACTTGTCCCCACCCTTCTCTGCCTGCATTGCTACTGACATATCTCTAGTCATAGACACACGCCGTATAAATATTATCCCACTGCATAACTCACGTAGTACCGAAATTCGTGTTCTAATAGTGACTTGAGTGATTTGTTTGTAGATATTTTTTGACACAAATTGGTTTTTCTTCAAGGTAAATTTACAAATTCACAGCAGTCAATCCTGCATTAAACCTGGCTGATCAATTTTAATGAAATGCCCTAAGTCATAATAATAATTTAAAAAAAAAACCCTGTTTCATATTACGACAACAAAGAGATCTTATTTGCCCCTAGGTCCTAGCCTCCACCTGCTCCTGTATAAAGCAAACGCAGTGCAATAATAGTGACATTTTTAATTATGCTGTTTTTCTGTAAAATCCTGGTTTGTGTATCATGATTCTGTAAGGTCATAACAAGCTTCCCCAGTGATGTGCTGACCTCAGAGCCCAGAGCCCCCCCCGGTACTCCACAAACACCATGAAAGAGGGGTTTCCTTCACCCTGCAGGTTTACCATTCTTTACTTTTTAAATTATTAGTAAAAATCATTTTAGGATCCTCCCTTGACTCTGTTTGACCCTCCAACTATACCTTGCTTTTCGCCTTCTCCACTTTCTTCTTGAGAGAAGAGTTTATACCTGCTGCTTCCATCCCAACCTCCCAGCCCAGCATGACTTCTGACATTTCTGTGCCCCATCGATCCCTTTTTGAAGATGACCAATAGCGTCCTCGTCACCCATCTCAAATGCTTTCATTTAACCCTCATTGACATCATCCCTCCCATGAGGCTGACCTTGTTTACCCCATTTTCTGCCCCATAACCTAAAGCTCCCTGGAGCTCTCTGCTCCTTTGGCTGGTGACATGGCCCCGGCCAGTGCAGTTCCGTTTCCCCTCCCCTGTTCTTGCCTACTGTCCAGGTGCAATGCAAACACTCGGCACTCAACCCAAGAGCGACACCTTAGTGGGACCTAAGAGGCGGGGGCAGATGTGGCAACAAGGACCTTGCGTTCCATGTCCCAGGAGCTATGACGGAGCAAGAGGCAAATGTGCCTGGCGGGCGCGTCTTGAAAGGTTTCTGTATGCTGACGTCTGTTAGAAAGTAGCCTCCGGCAGCAACACAGAAGCAGGCTTATACACACAGGACCAGGGCTGAGATGAGAGACAGGCCATGAAGCAGTCCGAAAAGAAGCAGCAAAGATGACACTGGGAGACTTTGGTGACGAAGTGAAAGGATATACATGTAGAAATGAGAACTGTTGATGGGCACACATCATAGAACCTGCCAGTTAGTTAGATAAGAAGTGAAGTAGGTTGTCCAGGTCTCTCCTTGATACCATGTTCACCAAGAGGGGCACAAGGATGGAGGTTTCAGACAGCAGTGGGCACGAACTGGGCTCTGCTGTCACAGAGCACCACAGACTGGGGCTGCGTCAGTAGACGCTTACTTCTCACAGCTCTGGAGGTTGACAGTCCAAGATCCAGGCACCAGCAAATTCGGTGTCTACCGAGGATCTTCCTCTGGGTTTATAGTCAGCTGTCTTCTCATGGTGTCCTCCCACGGCCAATGGAGTGAGGAAGCACTCTGGGGTCTCATATAAGCGCACTGATTCCATCCACGAGGGTTCCACCCTCATGACCCAATCACTTCCCAAAGGCCCCATCTCCTAATGCCATCACCTTGGAGGTTAGGTTTTAGTGAAAGAATGGGGGTGGGAAACATTCAGTCCATAAGAGGAAAGACACTGGGGCTGTGTGAGTCTTCCCAGGATCACATTCCTGCTAACCCCGGTAGCCTGTCATCGGCCTTCTTCCCCCACCTCTCTGTGGTCCAGTATCAACTCCAAAACACCTGCCCCACTCCTGCTGGAAAGGAACGCAGCAACGTGGGAATCCTGGAGGTAATAAGATCTTCAGCCTGTGTGGTGGAGGTTTCTGAATGGGCTCCCTAGTGGAAGGAGCATTAAAAAATGCATTGAATTGTGATAGATGAAAATGGTTATGGGCACAGAGAAACCATGAGAAAGAATCAAAGGTAAAACACACGACCATTCAAAGTGGAGGCCATTCAGCAAGGAGGGAGAGGCAGAGCTTGTGTGAAGACTAGTGGAGGTCAAAACTAGAAGGGCTGTCAGCACCATGGGGGCTTTGACAGCCACCACGGTGCCCTGAGCTACCTTTCAGTTATCAAATACGGCAAGCCGAGGTCTCTCGGATCCTCATCCCTGGCCCAGACTTCTTCCACGAGCTCCAAATGTACCCATTCACTGTTGACTTCTACCTCAAGCTCACGAAGGCTATCGTTGTTGTTTTGGATCTTTACAATAGTTGACTCAGTCTTTTAAATGGCAAGTAGCATCGGAAAAGCAAGAGGGAGTCATTTAGATCTGGGTGAGCTTGACTATGATCTGAATTTAATTCTTCATCACTTTGCAAACTGTTGAAATCGGGCAGCTACTTGGCAGAAGTTTTCCTTTTGCTCCTAATACCTTCAACTTAGCAGAGACATATCAGGATTCCTCTCCAAAGCTTAATGAAAATCTTGATTGCTATTAAAAGGAAAACCTTGGTTATAGTCTGAGTTTTAATCTTATTTTCATGTAATCTTATTTTCATATAATCAATGACACTGTTGGTTGTGTTTAGAAGCCTCCAAATTCTGAGTCTGGAGCAGTGATCAAGTCATGGGTGTGCACACTGGTTTGGGGTCCAAAGGAGAGTCTCAAAGACTTATTTCAGCATTTATTTTTTCCCCCTCTGGGCAGTGCGACCTGCTGCTCTAGATTTTAAAATAACAAAGATTGATCTTAAGTTCATTTCCATAAATATGCTGGGCACATAGGAAGCACTGGAATGCACAGTCATTCTGGTTGAAATGTGGCAGCTCAACCCAAGGAGCAGTCCAGGCTCACTGTGAGATTTCCCATGAATACTTAAGCTTCAACAAGGGGCACTTTCTTCAAAAAGGACTTTGGTCAACAGATTTGTACTGAAATAAACTTCACGAGTTGACATGAGCTTAATTAAAAAGTGATAAATCTCCCTTGCCTCGTCTATCAGCTATTTAAAAAAGAGAGAAACTTCAGGCTCTTGCTATTAAGCCACACTAGTTGGCACTTATAAACACAATTTCCATGATATGTTTTATAACTGAGAAATGCAGAGCCCATGCATTTTTCTTTCTAGAAAATGTTAACTAGTTTTTCATATATTGTTTTTCATCATTTATATTGTTCAATTCTAGGGAACATCCAGCTGATGAGTTAATGTTATATTTGCGTGACTTACGTTGTATGTTCTCTCACCTACAGTCCATAAAGCAATATGACTTAAGAACCCTAAATTCTGAAGTTCTAAGTGTATAACAGTGTGTTTGCCTCAATGCAAAAATTAAAATGCTAGTGTCTTTTATGACTCTAGATGAACATCTGTAGTCATCTCAAGATTTCAGATTCTCAAGCCACCTGAAATATCTTCATATGTGGGAAGAATCTCGTGCATGGCTCTCATCAGTTATGCCAATGCAAATTCTGGAAGACTTTCTCACCCTACTAGTGAGAAGACTCCAGAGAGCAGCCTGCACAGTGAGTGGCTTTATCAAGTGATTAACTTTTCCTTTCCTGGAAGATGGTTTTCACCAGGGTGGAAGGGATAACTTGGTGGAAAGAATGACATTTGCATCTGTAAAGACACTGAACTTGGCCCTGGTCATTGATTGTAGGGTTGGCTTTTATGCTAAGAAGAGATTAGAGTGAACTCTCTCTGTTCTTTCTCCACCTCTCTTATACCTCACCCCGTTGTGGTTTCCAACCCTCTGAAGGGGTAGGTGCCATTCAGGGCGTCTCCTGGACATCTCGTTTTCTAAGTTTCCTCCACAGGCTGGAGAAACTTCTCATCCCTTCACTGAATGGCTCCTACCTCATCCACATATAGCCACTGTATACATTCTTTCCTCTTGAAATTTAAAAAAACTTTTAAAGAGAAGAAGATGAAAAAACAAACAAACAAAACCTATCCTTCTCAAAAGTGGTTGCTCTTGGAATTGAAAGCCAAGGATTTAAGACCTAATTTAGAACCAAAAGCCAGGAAACTGAATTTAGTTTTATTGGATCTTTTTGTGCTCCCCCTTCAAAGAGAATATATCTTAGTCTCATGAGAAAATATAACTCAGTTTTAATAGAGGAAAGAATCACAATAAAAGGGATTATTTTTTGTAAAAAATAATTATAGTAGGAAATCTTACCAAAATTTATATTATTATGTACTTATATTATATTAAGTATATTTATATACTTATGTAAATAAACTTACATTTAAGAGAGTGAGAAAATGTTGATGAACATTTTAGATTCCTGAATAACCAAGAAAAACACAAATACATTCATATAAAATCTAGAATCTACTCAGCCATTTTCATCCCTCTTTCCTTTAACTGAAATCTATTTGTTTTATAAATTTGGAAAAATTCCATTAGTCTTAGTTTATTTTGACATTCCTGGGAGAAAAAAAAGATCCTGTGATGTCCATTCTTAATTTCTCCAAGTTCTTTTTCCTTCTATTGTGCTATCTAGAGTTATATTTACCACATATCCGAATACTCAAAATCAAGATACATAGTCTAACAAAACCTATTTTCTCATTTTTCAATTACTTATGTGAATTTTTCATTCACTTATGTGAATTTTTTTGCTCATATCAACTCGTGAAGTTTATTTCAGTACAAATCTGTTGACCAAATTTTTCAATTTACTTATGTGAAAAGTATAATATGGAAAGCTATAAAAGTTTAGTTGCTTTTAATTTTTAGAAAACAAGTTATACTTATTGAGATCTAATTTAACAATAAATAAAATTGTGTGATATATGGTTGTTTCCCTATGGTAGCATTTGTTCATGTTTTAGAATACAAATCTCCCCTGGCATCATTCCTTTCTTTCCTGCCAGATCAACACCAAATAAGCATTATGATGTATACTTCATAAAGCATGTTTTAATTCCTCTTGTATCTCAACTGAATTTTTTAAAAAACATGAAAGAAGAAAATAAAACCTTTATGTCAGATAGTTGGTAATGGAGTTTCTTAAGATAACATACTTTATGGTTTCTCTATACTTACAAGAAAGAAGAAAATATTGACCTATTTTATCTTCCTGTATAATGGGTGGGGCTGAGTGAAAGGCAGTTTCAATCTCCGCAGGTGTGCTGATGGAAAGTGAAAAATGATTTCTCCCAGTCAAAGAATGAATTCCTAGAATGCTAGGAAGGTATTAGGACCCCATGATGTTTTGACACAAAAAGCAAACAATTAAGCTGTTGTGCAGATATGTTAACCTGAAAAAGGAATCGTGAGAAAGGAAGTCTACTAGAACTGGATAAGTATGTTTCATTCCTTCCTTCTTTGATATGATAAAAGTCTTCTTTATTTTTTTAAAGATTTTATTCATTTATTTGACAGAGAGAGGCACAGCTAGAGATGGAACACAAGCAAGGGGAGTGGGAGAGGGAGAAGCAGGCTTCCCGCTGAGCAGGGAGCCCGATGAGGGGCTCCATCCCAGGACCCTGGGATCATGACCTGAGCCGAAGGCAGACGCTTAATGACTGAGCCACCCAGGCGCCCCTAAAAATCTTCCTTAAATCCAATTTTGACAGAAGGAACTCTGGCAATGGCAGTGTGAAGAGGCTGGCAAATCATCTCCCACATAAGTATGAACACATATAAAACAATTATTTCCAGCTCTGGAGATTAACCAAATTTAAATAATAAATTGAGAAGTATTTGATTATGAAAAACTACTAACGTTGGGTAAAAATTATAGGACTACCTGGACCTCTCTTCTGGGACTGTTTCCATTCCCCCACACACTCTCAGTTCATAATATAGTAGTTTTACCAGGGTAGGGAGAACTTTGAAAACCAGCAGCCTTCCCATGGGGGAAGAGGGCAGCTGACTCAGAATGCAGGCTGAATATTTAAGGTGGCTTGTCAGCAACTGCAACAGACTTTGTTAGAAACATGAAAGGAGGAAACACAGCTTTTCCACCTCCAGGTCTCAGTCCCATTCAGGGAAAAGATCAAATCAGCAGAAAGTTAATGGGTTCCTAGTAATGAGAAGTCCACAAAGACAAAGAGATTAGCACTCCACATATCTCTGGTTAACTATAAACTATGAGGAATAAACTGTGAGGAATGTGTAAGAGGGTTGAGAAGAAAGTAAAAGCTGAGACATATGGGAGAAGTGGCTGAAGTCTGAATGTGTTGCCCAAGTCACACACAGGTCCAGTGGCAAGGTATTTGAACAAAACTTCTACCCAAACCATTGACTGATAGCTAAGCTATGCAGATACAAGAGTATTCCCACAAGACCAGGCTAAAAAATGACTAGAATAAATAAAAACTCAATATAAAATCAGTGGCCACACACCACAGGGAAGAGAGTTTAAGATCACACAGTTATTAAAAGGGGGAAAAAAGAAACTCAGGAGAAATAAAAGGCACACAGAATCCAGAGCAGCTAAAATCTGCTTTCTAAAATGTTCGCCATTTGAGAAAACTATAAAAAAGCTGCAAAGAAACAAGCAAGCTTGACCAATACTCAGTGTAAATAAGAAACCAATAGAAACTGATTTGAGTGGGTCCAGATGTTGGATTTGGCAGACAAACACTTCAAAGTAGGTATTATAAGCACATCCAATGAGTTAAAGAAAACTATCTTTAAAATATTAAGGGAAAATATGACAATGAAGGCTAAACAAATAGAAACTCTCAACAGAGAAGCCAATATTTTTTTTAAAGAACCATATCAGTGGCTGGGTGGCTTATTCAGTTAAGCAACTGATGTTGATGTCAGCTCAGGTCATGATCAGCAGGGCATGAGACTGAGCTCCATGTCAGGCTCCATGCTGAGTGTAGAGCCTGCTTAAAGTTTTCTCTCTCTCCCTCTACCTTGTCCAGTCCCTGCTTGTGCATGCACTCTCTTTCTTTAATAAATAAATAA
Organism: Ailurus styani; assembly: GCA_002007465.1. Taxonomy (NCBI): domain Eukaryota; kingdom Metazoa; phylum Chordata; class Mammalia; order Carnivora; family Ailuridae; genus Ailurus; species Ailurus styani. The sequence continues at coordinate 1,742,005 of LNAC01000076.1, read as the reverse complement.
ATACATAAATAAATAAGGGGCACCTGGGTGGCTCAGTCAGTGAACCCTCCAGCTCTTGATTTCAGTTCAGCTCATGATCTCAGGGTCTGTGCTCAGCACAAAGTCTGCTTATCCCTCTCCCTCTGCCCCTCCCCACACTTGTGCACTCTCTCTCTCTCTCTAAAATAAATAAATAAAATCTTTAAAAAAATAAAAGAATAAAGAAAAAATAAAGAACCAAATGAACATTCTATAGTCAAAATACACAATAATTAAAATGGAAAATTCAGTAGATTGTCTTGACAACAGAGTCGAGATAATAAGAGTCATAATAAGTATGTTCTCTGACCACAGTGGCATGAATATAGAGATCAATAACAAGAGAAAAACTGGAAAATTCATGAACACCTGAAGATTGAAGAACATTCTCCTGAGCAACAAATGGATCAAAGAATTGATTAAATGGTAAATTAAAAATTTTCTTGAGATAAATGAAAATGGAAACACAACATACCAGAACTCATGGATTATAGCAAGCGCAGTTCTTCGAGGGATGTTTACAGCAGTTAACACTTACATTAAGACGCATGAAAGACCCCAAAGAAACAAGCTAACTCTACACCACAAGAAACTAGAAAAAGTTACCAGCAGCAAGAGAATAATAAAGATTAAGTAGAATAAATGAAATAGAGAACAGAAAAAAAAATTTAAAAGATTGACCAAATTAAGACTTGGTTTCTTTGAGAAGATAAACGCGATTGACCACCTGGTAGCTAGTCTCGCCAAGGGGAAAAAAAAGATAGAGAGAGAAAAATCAACAAAATTATAAATCAACAAAATTATAAATAAAAAGGGAGACATTACAACTGATAGCACAGAAATACAAAGCATCATAAGAGGCTACTATGAACAACCGTAGGCCAACAAACTGGAAAACACAGAACATGCGGGAAAATTCTAACCTTTGTTAGAAAACCTTTGTTGAATAAATAATCAAGAATCTCCCAGTGAAGAAAATCCCAGGACCAGATGGCTTCACTGGTGAATTTTACCAAACATTTAAAGAAGAGTGAATATCAATCTTTCTCAAACTCTTCCAAAAACTCCAAGAAGAGGCAGCACTTGCAAATTCATTTGGTAAGGCCAGCATTATTCTGATACCAAAGCCAGATAAAGACACTACTAGAAAGGAAAACTACAGGCCAATATTCCTGATGAACACAGATACAAAAGTTCTCAGTAAAATACTATCACACAGCATTCAACAGCACATTAAAAGGTCCATTCAGCACGAGTAAGTGGAATTAATCCCAGGAGTGGAAGGATGGCTCAACATATGCAAATCAATCAATATAGGTTACAGTAAGAGAATGAAAGAAAAGAATCACATGATTTCAATTGAGACAGAAAAGGCATCTGGCAAAACTCAACATCTATTCACGATAAGAAACAACCTTAATAAATCAGACATAGAAGGAACACACATCAATGTAATAGAGGCCGTACACGACAAGCGCATAGCTAACACCGTACTCGCTGCTGACGGGTTGAAAGCTGTTCCTTGCAGATCAGGATCAGGACAAGAGTGCCCAGCTCACCACTCCTGTAGTGCTAGAAGTCCTAGCAAGAACAATCGGGGAAGAAAAAGAAATAAAATTCATCAGAAATGGAAAGAAAGGAGTCGATTTTTCTATGTCTGTAGATGATGTCTTATATAGAGAGAAAATCCTAAAGGCTCCATCAAAAAAACACTAAAACTAATCAACAAATTCAATAAAGTTGCAGGATATAAAATTAACATGCAAAAATTAGTAGCATTTCTATACACTAATGGTGACTTTTCTGAAAAATAATGAAATTGATCCCATTTACAGTGGTATAAAAACACTAAAATACTTAGGAATAAATTTAACCAAGAGCATGAGCGATCTCTACTCTGAAAACTATGAGACACTAATGAAAGAAATTGAAGAAGACACAGATAAATGGAAAGATTATCTGATGTTCATGGATTGGAAGAATTAATATTATTAAGATGTCCATATTACCAAAAGCCATCCATAGGTTCAACATAATCTCTATCATGATTTTTTTTTAAAGACTTTATTTATTTATTTCACAGAGGGAGAGAGATCACAAGGCGGCAGAGAGGCAGGCAGAGAGAGAGGGGGAAGCAGGCTCCCCGCTGAGCAGAGAGCCCGATGCGGGCCTCGATCCCAGGACCCTGAGATCATGACCTGAGCCGAAAGCAGAGGCTTTAACCCACTGAGCCACCCAGGCGCCCTCTGTCATGATTTTAATGGCATTTTTTTTACAGAAATAGAAAAACACCCTTAAAATTTATATGGATTCACAAAAGACCCCAAATAACCAAAGAAATACTGAAAAGGAAGGACAAGTCAAGAGGCCTCAATTTCTGATATCAAAGCTACACTATAAACTGTGATGATTAAAACAGTGTGGTACCGGCATTAAATTGGACAAATAGATCAACAGAACTGAACTAAGAGCACAGACATAAACCCAAACAAAAAATATTATCAACTAATATTTGACAAGGGAGCCAAGAATAGTCAATGGAGAAAAGACAGTCTCTTCAGTAAATGTGCTGAGATAATTGAATATTCACATGTAAAAGAGTGAACCTGGAACATTATCTTACAGCACTCACAAAAATTAATTCAAAACGGATTAAAGATTAAATGTAAGACTTGAAACCATGAAACTCCTAGAGGAAAACAGACAAAAATCTCCTTGACATGGGTCTTGATAATGATTTTTTTCAAAATCACACCTAAAGCACGAGCAACAAAATAAAAAATAAGTGGGAGTATATGAAATTAAAAAGTTTCTGAACAGCCAAAGAAACCATCAACAAATGAAAAGAAAACCTGAGGAATGGGAAAAAGTTTGCAAACAATATATCTGATAAGCACTTAATATACAAAATACATAAAGAACTCATACAACTCAATAGCATAAAAAAAACCCCAATTTAAACAAATGAGAAAAACACCTGAAAATACATTTCTACAAAGAAAATATATGAATGGCCAACAGGTACAGGAAAAGATGTTCAACATTACTAGTCATTAGGAAAATGCAAATTAAAACCACAGTGAGTTATCACCTCACGCCTGTTAGAATGGCTAAAATTAACAACACAGGAAACAACAGATGTTGACGAGGGTGTGGAGGAAGGGGAACCCTTTTGCACTGTTGGTGGAAATGCAAACTGGTGCAGCCACTATGGAAAATGGTAGAGATGCCTCAAAAAAATTAAAAATGGAACTACTGTCGGTTCCAGCGATTCCACTTCTGCGGATATATGCAAAGGTAGTGAAAACAATAACTTGAAAAGACATCTGCACCCTCATGTTCATAGAGGAATTATTTACAATATCCAAGACGTGGAAACAACCTAAGAGTCCATGGATGGATGAATGGATAAAGAAGTTGTGGTATACATATGCAATGGAATCTTACTCAGAAAAAAAAATTTAATGAGGAAATCCTACTATCTGTGGCAACAGGTCTGGATTTGAAGGCGTTATGCTAAGTGAAACCAGTCAGACAGAGAAAGACAAATACTGTATGATGTCATGTATGCATGGAAATTAGTTTTTTAGAAATCAGAAAAATAAGTCAGATTTGAGGCAGCATGTGAGTTGGGGTGAGAATGCAGGAAGACAGTCAAAAATACAAACTTGGATTATAAGACAAATACGTCCTAGAGATGCGCTGTAGAACAATGACTTTAGGAACCCTGATGTACTATGTACAGGGAAGTTATTCAAAGAGTAGATCCGAAGAGTTCTGATCACAAGGAGCATTTTTTTCTTTTCTCTTTATTGTATCTTTATGAGATATGTCAATTATTTCTCAGTAAAACTAAGGGGAAAAGGCTGTGATTGTCAGACCACAGATTAAAAAAATAACCTTCCAACTTGATGCTGTTAGAATCCAATCTTGACTTCTTTTTAAAATAAAAATGAGGGCGCCTGGGTGGCTCAGTGGGTTAAAGCCTCTGCTTTCGGCTCAGGTCATGATCTCAGGGTCCTGGGATCGAGGCCCGCATCGGGCTCTCTGCTCAGCAGGGAGCCTGCTTCCCCCTCTCTCTCTGCCTGCCTCTCTGCCTCCTTGTGATCTCTCTCCCTCTGTGAAATAAATAAATAAAATCTTTAAAAAAAATAAAATAAAATAAAATAAAATAAAATAAAATAAAAATGAAAGCAGAAAGTGGCCTGCATTCATAACTGCTCAGATCATGAGGACATTGTTCTAGAAGGGTAGAAGTCTACTGTAATTCTATGAAACACTTCTAAGATGACAACCCTATATACCAAAGGAAAAAATACCAATTTGGTGGAGACTCATGCAATTATATAATCCCACCTTCGTAATTGCCAGTTTTCATGGTCATTCTCACATCCTTCTCTTTACATGGAAGTCAGAGTTCAAGTTCTTAGAACTGCTGAACATCACCAATTTATCTGACAGTAAGTCACAAGACAAACTTCCAACTGCAATTTTTGATACACTTTTTAAGATACTTGCAGATATTGTGTTTTGTCTAAAATTAAAAGGGATATAGTTTTCTACTTTCAGGAGGGTTACATAAACAAACTAAAAATGGCAGAACAAATTTCTGATCATATTAAGTATGTGCAGACCAGTCAGCTCAGGTACTAAATGTTGCTTGTGTACGATTTCTATAAGCAAAACCCAATGCAATGAACATCTAACACAACTATCTCAACTACTTGTTCATGTTTCCCCAAATTCTGGTGTAGATGAAGCAAATTTGGTAACTATTAACAACTTTAAGTTTCCAAGTGTTTTCCTTTTCCATTTTGAGCATATCTAACTGATTCTTTTAATAGTAGTTCTCTTTAGTTATGACTCAAAAAGATGACATACAAAATTTATAATTTTAGGTCCATTTTGCGCAAGAGCAAAGTAAGGCAGGAAGTAATGTGAATGACTTGTCACCATCTGGACATGTGAGCACTGATGAAGTTGAACCAGAATTAAAAGCTTCTCATGCACCCATCCTGAGTATAACCTTCGAAGTGTGACAAAATCAGTTACGCACATCCTTCACTCGTCATTGGAGGAACCAACTAGAACAGTCATGTGCAACAGAATTGTGTGCAAAAGCCAAAAGAAGGTAATGATAGAATTTTACTGCTTCAGCCAGTGACTTTTGATGATAATCTGGAATGACTCATAAAGGAGTTAAATCCACTTACTTGCTTTGACAGCATTTTTTTAATGGGATGAGATAGGATAGATTAGGATAAGATACCAATAGAAGAATGGAATGGAATAGAATAGATAGAATAGAATACAATAGGTTAGATCATGCCCTGTTAGGTAATTCTTCATGGAATTCTTATAATGTATTTTGGGTGAAACTCACAGCATCTTTCTTACTATGAGTTGAAGTGAAAATATTTAAGAAACACTTGCCTAAAGTGCCATAGGTCTCATGCTTTCCGCGTGTATCCAAATCATCATTAAGCCACTTACATCCTTTTAAGATCCAAATCTATTTCACAATGTCAAAAATAAAGAAGGAATTTCAGCCACTTCTCTTTAATTATTATGTACATTCTATATCATTATAAAATGATCCAGTTAAGACAGTTTTGAGATAGTATAACTACATTGAAAAGGCAGAATATTCAATGTAGTATAAGTTTAAAAACTCTGGTCAAACAGTAATCCATTATTTGTATTTCTTTTTATCCCTACCTTGGATAACAAAATAGTTTAATGAGTTTACTTACTTTAGCTACAGTAATTACATTTGCCATATCCATGGGATTCAAAATAAAAGAAGCCAGGTGTTTAGGGGAAATGCAGTATTTTGATTTGGGCCTACCTGACCGTTACCTTCCAAGTACCCATCAGCTGATAATGAGCTTTCTAGAAGTTACAGGAAGAAGGGCGGCTCTTTCCTTCTTACTTACAGGTACACTTCCCCTTTGCACCTGTACGGTCGGACGCATGGATGTCTCCGGGACATTTTTAAAGGGAGAGAGAAATGACAACCATGCCAAGAGAGGGGTCTCAACCACTGTGGATAAATCAATCCATCAAAAAACAAAAAACAAACAAAAAAAACCCCAATTCTGCCATGAAGCTTAATCACTAAAGGTCATGTCGAGGAGTAAGGAACAGATTAAATTAGCATAGTATTAGATATGGAAAATGATTTCTGTCAAAATCATCTTTACCACAATTATAATATGTTAATTACGTATTTCATTAAGGAAGCTGATTATGGTTCACGGGTGAAATCATGCCTGCACGACACCTGGAAGGCAGCGGCGGAGCCGACGCCGGCCCGGCTCCGGCTCCCACTCGCTTCCCGCCCGCTCTCGGGCGCACCCTGCACCCTGCCTGTGCCACCCGTAGGCGTCAAACGTTTCCATCTTTGAGGGGGTGCCCCAGGGACTCCCGGGCTCGGTCCTTAAGGAAACGCAGGTTTCCGCTCGGTGCGGCGTGGCCAGAGGGAAGGGGAGCCTGCAAGCCCCGCAGGGCCGCGAGGCCCCGCATCGGGCTCCTGGTTCGCGGCGCGGCTACACCGCCGGTCCACGCAGGCCCCCTGGGTGCGGTCCTCCCGCCCGAGTTCTTGGGCCGCCGCAGGCTCCGTGTGGACCCGTCCGAGAGGCCTGGCCCCTGCCCCGGCCGCTGCGCCCAGGCCCGCGACGACAGCACATCGTCACGATCCTGTCCCGGGAGTGGCCGCAGTGAGGACTCCGGAGAGGATGGAGTGAGAGGCGGCAAAGTGCTACTCGAGACCTGCGAGCCAATTATTTTAGTCAATAATCTGTGAGCCTTTTCCTCGGGATCATCCATTCATTTTCTTGATGATGGTTGCACATTAATTCATGGGGAAATGGACAAGCATTTAGAATTCCAGGGTCTTAGTATGCTCCTCACGCGGCCCGCGCTCATATATCTCGCAGCTCCCCGGAGCAGGGATTCAGGACTCCCATCCTGGGCCCTCCTCCCCGATGTCCTCTGCCCTGAGATGCTCAAAGGGAAAGGGACAGAAAGACCTCACGTTAGACTTTACCCAGACACACCATGACTCAGCCCTGCCCAGCCCAGCCCTGCCAAGGGCGCGGAGAACAGGCAGGGGACCGCGAGTGGGGGGACTCGACCAGGCCATGAGCGGAAGCTCTAGCTGAGCCCCTGGAACAGAGGTTGCTGCCTCCCATTCACAGAGAATGATCTCTTTCCAATATTTCAGTGCCCGCGCGAACACACCAACACCCATGTGCCCTTGCAGGGGTGGACTTGGCCACCCAGAATAATCATTGTGGGAATTAAGCATAATTGTCAAGGAAGGCTTGGTCATCACTAGGAAGACTGCCTCCTATGACTGTCCCTTTGCTTTCCAACCATAATTACTTTAGCAATTAATCTCTGTCATTTAACTGTATTACATTTTGAAAAGAGAAAATGGAAGAAAGACCGGTTTCAAAGTAATTTACATCACAGTTTAAAATCCCAGAATAGGGTGAATCAAATGTCAGTTTAGCCCTTTCCCATGTTCTAAAATAGCCCCATTCTAACAGCCAGTTCAGTAGAATCAAGAGCAGATCCTGAAGTCACCTCTTCCTGAAAGGCCAGGCTTCAAAGGCAATATTGCTTCAAATTCTTCATGGAAATCCTCCTGCCTTGTTCCAAGGTGCTCAGAAATACAATTAATAAACCCATTGAGGAGAGCAATGGGAAATATCTTCTGTCCAAAGCCCATCTCTGCTGCTGGTAATGTCAATTGCTCATAATGTGGTGTGAGCATTCGTTAATGACATCATCATACAGTAAGTGAATAAATCTGTTCCAGCAATCTCCTTTAATTCCTTTTCACCTCATTTCATCGTTTCAAATTAACTTGTTTGACCTTGTTTATTGTACACCTCATTATACTTAATTTTCAAAGAAGTGCTTTTAATATACTGAAATTTTCCTCAATTTCTTATTAGTTTTTTCATGTTAGTAAGAGCCCATATATTACCTTTCTTTTTAACAGCTACCCTTATTAACAAAATGTTTCTCATGACAGACTATGCAGAAATTTACAATGTATTTTTAAGAAATCAGATGTACTTTACCTATAATCAAGGTATGCCCCTCGTTTGTTTAAATAGAAATTCTTCAGACTTAATAATCCATAATAAACTTTAAGCAAAATCTTCCCCGTTCAGAACACTACTGAAAATGTAAATGTCTGCTGCTCTCAATCCAGGGAAGCCTAAGAACAGACATGTGCTAACACTGAGTGTGTCCAGGCATTTTCTGTTAGATAGCGGGATGATGCCTGCATTTTATGTGGCGGATAAATGGGTATACATCTGTTTGTCGAATAAGGTAGATAAGAAAGGGACGCATCTTTTCTTCGCCACAGTTGAGATGTACATTACAATGCTGGTGTTCGATATTCAGCTAACCGGTCTCTTCAACCAAGACGAGCCATCATTATTCCGATTGCTGGGTAAAGAGAAACAAGGAATGTAACTTATATTTGCAAGGTGGGAAGAGGTATGCCATGTCCGCGTTGTAAGAGAGGATGGTGACTTCCGGGGAGAAGGGCCGGGAAACCCAGTAGCGAGGGAGGGTGGGGGAGAGAAGAGAAACAATGGTGACCGCACGGATGAGGGGCTCTCCTTCCATCACGCGCATCCCGTGGTCTAACCAGAAGGAGGTCTCTGTCACCAGATTGGCGGGAGATCTGTGTGAGCCATCTCAGCAACCCGCAGACAGACAGACAGACACACACACACACACACACACACACACACACACACTCAGCAACCCGCAGACAGACAGACAGACAGACACACACACACACACACACTCAGCAACCCGCAGACAGACAGACAGACACACACACACACACACACACACTCAGCAACCCGCAGACAGACAGACAGACACACACACACACACACACACACTCAGCAACCCGCAGACAGACAGACAGACACACACACACACACACACACACTCAGCAACCCGCAGACAGACAGACAGACACACACACACACACACACACACTCAGCAACCCGCAGACAGACAGACAGACACACACACACACACACACACACTCAGCAACCCGCAGACAGACAGACAGACACACACACACACACACACACACTCAGCAACCCGCAGACAGACAGACAGACACACACACACACACACACACACTCAGCAACCCGCAGACAGACAGACAGACACACACACACACACACACACACTCAGCAACCCGCAGACAGACAGACAGACACACACACACACACACACACACTCAGCAACCCGCAGACAGACAGACAGACACACACACACACACACACACACTCAGCAACCCGCAGACAGACAGACAGACACACACACACACACACACACACTCAGCAACCCGCAGACAGACAGACAGACACACACACACACACACACACACTCAGCAACCCGCAGACAGACAGACAGACACACACACACACACACACACACTCAGCAACCCGCAGACAGACAGACAGACACACACACACACACACACACACTCAGCAACCCGCAGACAGACAGACAGACACACACACACACACACACACACTCAGCAACCCGCAGACAGACAGACAGACACACACACACACACACACACACTCAGCAACCCGCAGACAGACAGACAGACACACACACACACACACAGTCAGCAACCCGCAGACAGACAGACAGACACACACACACACACACACTCAGCAACCCGCAGACAGACAGACAGACACACACACACACACACACACACACAGCAGGCCGACGATGCCTGTGGCTTACTGGCCTTGTTGGCTGAGCTGACTCATCTTGGAAGAAGAAAACTCTATGAATGCTTTACGGGGTTTATTTTCCCTGCACCTCTGCGTGGTTTTAGTTTTGCTTTTCTGGCTTGATGAAGAAGAGATAAAACTCGATTGAAACAATGGAGCTACTTCCGGTGTAACTCACTGCAAGGCCTCCCATCCCTGGCATCGTTTTCCACGTTCGCCAGCAGGTCTTCATTGGCAAAAACAAAAAACAAAACAAAACAAACAAACAAAAAAAACCCCAAACAAACAAAAAAACGCAAACCAAACCAACCAAACAAACAAAAAAACCCAGAGCAGATCTGTATTTTTACAGGCCCCGTGCCTCCTGATTAAAGAAAGCTTTCGGTCCACATATACAAGTATATGGAAGATTAAGGAAAAGAAAAAAAGCCTCTTGCCAACTGACCCGCTAAGTGAATATATTTCAGGGCACAGTAAGTAAAAAGGCTATGAGGTTTTCGTTAACAAGAACTGACGGATGCTTAAAAGCCAGGTTCTCCCCACTCCTCCTCCAGAGCAAGCTTGTAATCCTCGCAGGCTGGACAGTGCACCGGCAAGCCTGTCTCTCCCCCTCTTCTCCCCAAATCAAAGATCAAAGGCTGCATTTGTAAAGCAAATAGGTGGAGAGTTACAGCCGGGTTTGATGAGAACCCACTCCAGGCCTCTTGGGAGACATTACCTTCCTCATTATTCCACTGATTGGCCTGATTTCATCCAAGGATTACTGCACATTCTCCTGACGGCTGATGAGCAGCTTCATGAATATACAAAATAATCCAACGGCACTGGGCCAGCACTGATTATTATTGTGGAACTCGGAGGGGCTGCTTCAAATGAGCTGCTGGAGACGGTGCAACTCTTCCTCCCCGTTTTCCATCTGATTTTACCACAAGGATCCTTATTAGGCTATTTTTCACATGTCTGTAAGAGAAAGAGAAAGAGAGCGATATTGCATCTAGTTAAAAATGATCAGGGAATTCTGGGTACCAGATGTTTTTTGCTTAATATTGCAAAATGCCTTTTATTAGATTACACTGAGCACTTACTAACTACAGTTAAACTGCTTTGCAGAAAAACCCGATGGGAACGGTGCCCTAAATAGCTTTCCCGGGTTCTTTTCTTTCTTTCTTTCTTTCTTTTTTTTCTTCCTTCCTTTCTTTTTTTGTGCACATTCTCGGATTTGTAAGTGCTTATTCATGGTTGTGTGTGGAAGGACCTGGATCTGTCGGCTGGGAGAGGGGCTGCGGATATGAAATTATCAAGGCCTATTACACACTGGCCTGGAATAATTTAGCATCACACTGAAATCCAGTCTCTTTGGCCAAAGTACTTGGCCAAGGTGTTAATGAAACAGTAATGATAGAGAGCAAAGGTGTTTATTTTCAGATTCAGTCAGGCAGAAACAGCTTTGACACAAAGTGCCTCTGATGGCTCCAATCTCCTCTGATGGATTCAGAACCGGACCGAAGGGACCCTCATGCAGACCCTTTCCTCTCCTTTGTGCCCATTGTGAAAAGCCTGGGGGGGACTCCGCACCCCAGAGGCCTGCTGCTCCAGCAGACGAGGTTTGACCAGGACCAGGGATCTTTACATTTCACTCCTAGCATCGTATTTATGCCCGATGTGCTAAACAAGAAAGTGGGCCTCCAATTGGCTTGCTTGAAGCTTTGAGCCAATCAGAAGCGTTGGTTTACAGCGTTGCTCATTTAATACCGGACAAACGGGGTCCCGTGATTGTCATTTACAGCTGGACACGCTTGTTTTTACTGACTGTGAGCTGCTGAACTTTTCTGGGGAGTAAATGTCTTATCCTGCACTGTGAAACATGTCACACGGAATAAATGACCAAAACGAGGGACTCTAGGTCTCCTCCCACCACACTGGCCAGAGAAGCATTCAGCCAGATGTATTCCTGAGCAAGGAGGAGAATTTTCTCCACCATCTTTGACGGTGACAAGCAGCTTGCCCTGTGTGGACTCAGAGGGAGCTAGCTCCCTCCTGGCTGCGTAAAATCCAGCTCCGGGTGGGTCTGTGCTTGGCTTCTTTCAGGCGGGTTTTGCTTTGGCTCCGATGGCTGCCTCTCCCCCTGCCCATCCGACCCTGGAGATACCCCAGCAAGGGGCTATGTGTGCCAGCGTTGATGAACACGAAAGGCAGCAGAGACACACGGGTTACTATCATTCTGCCTGTATCTGCATCATGACCATTATTGGAGAAAAGCTACCCATTGTCATTTCGCATCGAACACAAATCCTATGTGAGTTTTGGGGGGTATTTGTCTGGGTCTTGGGTCTGGAGGGGCTCCAGGGAAATTCGAGGGCCCTAGACACGTTGGGGTCCAGTCAGAAATATACTTGCTCTTTTACACGGAAAAACCCTTGGAGCTGGTGCCGGAAAGAGCCTGCCTAGCAGACAGGCTTCCCAGCGCTGACGAGTGAGGCTGAGCCCTGTCTTCCACCAGGCTGCTCCACGGAGCCGCCCGGCACAGTCAGTTAATGAAGCTGCGTTTCATGACTGCAGTGATAAGGATGAAACATTTTAAAATAACCAAAAGGTAGATACACCAAAAAAGCCTGATGAAACATTAAATGAATGTAGTGTAACACATTATCTTTGCTTCTGCACATCCAAAAAGCGCAATGAACTAAAACATTGCATTAGGCCAAGAATAAAGCTAAAAATTAAATTGGCTCAGAAAGATCTAGGGTAGTGGATTATACACTTTGAGTGCAGTAAATTTGCTCATTTAATCTCATTCTCCCTACCTCTGATGTGCACACTTAGAAGAACACAGGGCACACAGGGAAGAGGTGAGAGAAAGTGACACAGTCACAATTTTGCTCTTGGCTATTTACCTGATGCCAGAAAGCAAGGGGTGAGTTGTATTAATGGTGATTTTTTTTACAGTAAAATTGCCTCCATTTTCCAACATTTAAGTGCAGCGAATGTCAACAAATATAAAATATGAGCAACTTTGCAAAAGATGGAAAACAGACCCAATCAAGAAGACATAATTAAAAATATAATACTGCCCCTTCAAATCAATAAATAAAGACAAGCATTTCATACACTAATGCATTTATCTATGACCATTATAAATTAGTTGCTTGCCAGAAAATACACTTCTTAGCACAAGTGCCATTTTTTAAAGTTGTCTACTTAATGCATACTTAGTATATTTCCTCATCCAAAGCTCCCCTGCATAATTAGACAACATCCATTCTTAAAAACTAAAGTAGATGCCAAAAATGCAATACATAAAGCATGACGTTTTACAAATTTACATCTTCAAAAGCTATGTGCAGTTTCAGATACAAGAAATTGCAGAAAGATCACTCTATTACGATGGCCCTGGCTTCCCTGAGTGTGCTCCGGAGGGAGCTAAGTCACAGTGGCCGTTCTGGGGTGATCCCAAAGGCAGGACTGCCAAGAGTGGTTCTCTAATAGCTCGCTGAGTTGTTTAGGATGCCCATCTCGGGCTGCTGGGTCCTCTGCTCCTGAGGTCAGCATCAGACAGCACCAAGCCCCTGGAGGGCTCCCCTGCTCCAGTGGCTCATTCGGGATCAACACTCTCTTATTTCAGAGCCCAAGATAGGCTTTGGGGGAGAAGTCCACTACCTCTTTCCTTAAAGCTCTCTCTTTCCCTCTACCGACAGCCCTGTCTATTCACGTTTCTCAGTTATCCCATCTCCACAGTCCACCACTGGCCTCTGCTGCTGTCAGTTTCTTCACTCACAAGCTGACTCAAGCAATGTCTGGCTCATGGTCAGACCACGACTCTAGCTCACGTGGTTATGGGGAGTGAGCTGGGGACAGGTACCCCAGCAGCTTAGACAGCAGGTGTGCTGCCTGAATAAGAGTGATCCTAAAATCATCAGAATTAATGATGCTGAAGATAATCTTTGAAGACACACTCTTCCTGCTGCTCATGGGATCGAACTCAGTATCATGACACCCTTTCTCCCGAGGGTGTCCTTTTACCTCCCCGGAAAGGGTAAATGAGAGCAGCTCTGAGAGATCATAGAAACTCGTGAGTATAATAAATATATTTGTACGCTGTGTAATACTGTGACTTAAAGTTTAAGGGATTTTACCAAAAAGATAATTTTTCTTTCCTTTTCTCTTTCCAGGTATTTCTACAACACGAGAATTGAACAATTATCCAAGATCCCCCTGACTCTGATCTTATCAGAGGTGGTGTCAGAAACTTGTCGAATTTTCTTTTTAGAAGAGACATTGTTGATGTAGTATCTGTTGAGTCTGGGCTGACTGAAGGTGGGGACAGTCTCTCAAGCAAATTAAAATCCGAAAAGGGGAAGGCACCCCTCACTCATGTTCTGATGACGTTCCAGGCACATGGAATGAGCTGCCTACCTCACTGCCAGTCTCACCTGCCATCATCTTTCTGTCTAAGAGAAATTCCAATATTGTTCACCTTCTACCTGCCTAGTCCTTCAAGATTCAGAGGGGAACGTGATCTTTTTCTTAAAGGAGGCCAATCATCGTAATCTCATTCCAGTTGTTTTGGTACATTTGGGCTCAGGCATATGATACGACCCTAGCCATTACAAGTCTGCTGAGGTAGGAAGGGGGTCGGAAGATTTATCTTACTCCTGAAAGGGGGATATACGCAGGGACACTCTGTCTTATGCCTTGGATGTTTCTGTCTGCCTATGTCACCTTGATCTGCAAGAGCTATGCTAGAATCAGGTCCACAATCTGAGGACGTCAGAACAGGAGGGCAAGCTGGTTTCTCATTGCTGTGCTGAACCCCCCTTGTCTCTGAGTTCCCTGTTGGGCCTAAAAGGAAATATCATCCTTACTTAAGACACTCTGAGTTGTATCTTCTGTTATTTGTAGCCAAAAGCATCCTAAAAGATGTGGGTTTAGAGACTCAACAGGAATGATGGAGGCTAAGAATAATGAGGCAAGGGAGGAGGAAGATTTCAAGTTAGGGAGTACGAATTGATGGAGTTTCCTGAAGTCTGGAGAGTAATGGGCAGGATAATGAGAGTGAAACATGGGTGGGGATGATGGCAAAATCTCCAAGCCGTGCCCTGAACACATCTCCCTGGTCTGCTGGGTTACCACTCCCGCAAAGCAGCTGCAGAAACTCTGCAAAAGGGAGCAAGAAGGATTCTTGATCTTATTTTGGAGACGGTGATACATAAAGACTCGCAGCTGTTGTCACGCTGTAAACAAATTGCATACTTCCAATTTGTAAACGTATTAGTGCAAGAAATTTCCATGTAATGAAAAAAAAACTCATTAGAATAAAATGGTAGATTGGAAGTAGAAAAATAGCTCTTTATTTGTAATTGGTTCAGGCAAACTTTGTGAAGGAGGTGAATTTCCAAAAGCTCCCGGGAGAAAAAGTACCTCTTCCTCATTCACCACCTCCTCGTCTGTTTTTTATTATGAACTCCCGAAAGTTGTGCAGGTATGTTTGCTATTAGTTTCATGTGGCACCCAGCAAAAAGGGTAAGGACAGAGGCCACTTTTCCTGAGTACCACCCTAGTTTTCTGTTTACTGATGATGACTGGACCAAATTCCTATAGAGTTCTGGCTTTTCCACATTCGCTTACGTTGTTTGAACAAGACCCCATTGCTTTTGGACAAAGTAAGCAATGAATGGTCATGAAACCATGAGTTTTGGAGGCTGTACTGACTTGCTGTGCACACTCTGGGTTTACTTATTCACATGAAATCTTACAACTAACACTGTTTACTGAGATAACTGCTGAGGTTCCTCAAGAAGCATTAGCAGCAAGAATGCAGCAGGGGACAGAGCTAGAGAATTTGAGGTGGCTCTTCTGAGAGGCGTAGGGATAGGTGAAGTAGGTAGTCACAAGTGCAGCTTCAGCCAGGAGACGCTCAGCAGTGTGGGGGAAATGTGCTGTACTGACTCCTAGTATTTATAAAAAGAATTCGAATTTAGATGCATATCCACTGCAGGAGAAGCACTCTCTTAAAATACATTTGGGCATGGCCAAGTACCATAAACGTGGAAAATATTACTACTATGATGGTGTCCCCATCTCCCCTAATTGTGCCTACCCGTAGCTGGTGCACTAATGCTCTCTTTCCTATAATTTTATGTAGAGAACCTGACTGTGGAATGCCTGAGATTCCCAGTCATTGCATTTCTTCTAAAATACAGCTAATGTAATAGAATGAAGGGCACTGTGCCTCTCTTTTCTCTCTACTAGAATGTGCTGAATCCAGGAGATACCCTGGAAAGTTTTGTCTAAAGCAGAACGAACTACCTATTTTCTTTTAGCAATTTCTTTAGCAGAACGAACTACCTATTTTCTTTAGCAATTGAGGGCAGAACTGTGGTTACATTGTATCTTTAAATATTTGAACCAGTCCTGAAATCCTATTACTTCCATATGCTATGTGGTTTCCCATTAACAAAACCCTACATGATCTCATAAGACAATGTTACAGAGGAAACGTGTTGTCCTGGAATGAGAAAATGTGCCTCTCTGCCCCACCTCTGACCCTTTTCCTCTGTGTGACCACGGACAAGTCATTTACACTCTTAGTGCTGCGTGAACTCACAATCATAAATCTGCTAGGCAACAAAGGTTACTTGTCTTTTCTTTTTCTTAGAACTAAGTGGAATTTTACACAAAGGACTGGCCAGGCAAGAAATCTATTGCTAGTCTTCTTTCCCTACCACCCAAGGATCATGTGAGAGCCCCCACCACCGTTTGGCCCTTGGTTTACCCATGAGAGGTGAAATGGCCCAGTCGATGTGTCCCTTGGGAAAGAATTCTTTGGCTGCTTCTGGGCACCCTGGGACATGAGACTGAGAAGTTTTTGGAACCCAGTGTTCAGAGCTTAGCTACCTCCACCCTGACTTCTCATCAACTTTCTGGAGTGACACCAGGAAACCAGAAAATAGACAGCCAAAACACCCTAAGGCCATGCAGTTCTGAACCCCTCCCAGTATGGGAAACTATCTCCCTATTCTTCTCTAGCTTCTTCCAAAGGCTTTATCTCCCTCTCTTTTCCCTGGCGAATAGTATTTTCAGAAAAGTCAGAGAAGGGTCATCTACGCAATTTGGTCTTGCATCGCCGAAGACCCCCTTCTCTGCTAGACAGAAAATGCAAAAAGGGTAGGGGTCTTGGTCTTGGGCTAAAATAGTATCTAACATGTAATATTGTTCAATCAATAAGCGTTTAAAAAAATGAAAGAATGAATGAAAAAGCCTGGCAACTGAGCACAACAATACCAAAGGGACTGTGGAATATTAATAAGGGATAACAGGAGAAATAAATAAGAAAATATTATACACACACACACACTACACACACACACACGAGAATTCATTACACACCTGTCTCCCTCTATGAGTATTTGGCACATACCACAGGTTTGTTAAGTGCAGGGAATGCAGGTTCTCAGATGGAATCTACGAGTTAAAAATATTTTATTTTAATCATCAAAACAATACAAAATTTGAGGAAGGTGTTATTCCCATTTCACAGATATGAAAACAGAGGCTGGTAGAAATGAACCATTTTTTCATAATAACTATTACAGTCGGGGGAAGGCCTAGAATTGCTGCCAGGCCAGCTTTCTTTCTACGGCTCCTGATCCTTCCCCGGACAACCGAAAAAGCCCAACTTCCCTCCTTGCCTAAAGGACGCAAAATTGGGTCTGACTTTCCAACTCAGTACAGAACAAAGGAAACATGTGAGCTACTTAAACTATGAAAAAATTCAAATTTTCTCCAAATCTTGTTCTGACAACAACTAACATAAGTAAATATGATATGTTTAATGGAATTTAAAGTGTGTTTCTCAAATTTCAATACCAAATCCAAGGGAACACAGATTATACACAAACATGAGTATTTGGAGCATTTCTACTCTCCCATATTTCCAAGTATGATTTTTATTGTTTGTTATGTATTAAACTTTTGAATACCCAAGTGGTTTGTAAAAGCTTTTATTAAAAATCCCAACTTTTGGATGGATAGCCAAATTGCATCTGAACCCTGAAACAGCTGAGCCATACAATGAGTTATTTTCTCACGCAATCTCATTGAATACACAGGGAGTTGTATTTTGTAGAAGGCAATTTTCGTGAAATGCTTGGGACCCAGCATCCTTTAATTATCTTGACATTGTCCTGCCGGAAGGGAAATGATTAGGAACAGAAGAAGACAGAGAAGGAAAATAGTTGGAAGGAAAATTGAATAAGAAAAGAAACTCTTTCTAATTCTTTTTGAAGATAGTCTAGGTGTGAATAATGAATGAATGAACGATCAAGAACAAGAGGAGAAAGGGTGAGGCAGGACAAAGGCCAGGGAACTGGGACCAAAGTCACTCAGTGAGGCTCTGGGCAGAAGCTTCTCTTCAGAGTTTGCCATTGCTGAGCCCCAGAGAAGGTGAGAACTCTGCAAACTCCCTTCCTTCCCCTGCTTTTCTGGGATCTTGCTCTATGAAAACAAAGCCAGGGAGAGAGGAAGGGGGAAAGAGGGGATGGATGTGAAGGGAAGAAGGAAAGAAATAAGGAATGAGGGGAGGGAGGGAATTTAGAGACCACGTCTCACACTTGTTATCCTCATGGGTGCTCTGCTTCAAGCAAGCGTTCTAGAACACCAGTCTACAAGCTCCTATGTCACAGTGGGCATGGGGTTATACTTAGAATGCTTTCTAACCTTAGATCCATCGCTTTGGTGAGAAAAAGAAATATGATGCGAGTGGATAAACCTCCATGAATCCATCAAGTCAAGATGTGGAGAATGACCTTCCTGGTTCTTCTCTTAACTGAACCCTCTGAGGCTTCATGCAGGCTTCTGTCACCATCCCTACTGTCCATGAACACCTGTCCTGTGGTGCCTACTCACACGCTGTGAGTATCCATCCATCGTTCCACATTTTCTGGCCAACCACCGAGATTTCTAAGCATTTTGGGCATAGGTTGTTTTTTGTTTGTTTGTTTTCAGTATATTTCTCACGTTAGACAGTAAGATTTATGAGAACAGAATCACACTTACTCATGCAACATTGTTTCCCAAGTGCCTAGCACAATGCCTGGTATGCATTAGCAATGAATCAAGTACCTGTTCAGTGAATTTTGATGATGAGCAGAGAGTGATGGTAATACAAGGAAAAGTTCATGTCTAAAAGCAAAAGAGCCCTTTTCTCTTTCTGCATGAGCATGATTACCATCACACACAATGGCAAAAAGAAGGAACTGGGTCTTAATCACCTTTCTACTCCTGTGCCCATCTCTGAGGGCACTCAAACTGTGTTACAGAAGGATAGAAAGAAGAAAAGGAGGGTGGGAGGAAGCGAGGTAGAGAGAAAATGAAGAAAAGTTTCAGATGATTGGATAAGGAAATATAACCAAAACCAGGAATGGAGACAATCAGAGATATTCTAAATCCTAAAACAAACAAAACAAAACAAGCAAACACTCAGACTTCCGGTCACACTCCTCGCCTCACCTCCCCCCACTCCAATACGTGGACATACTAAATAAGAAATAGAACAAGCAGAAGCAAAACGCAGCAGATGATAGGAAAGCAGAGGAAATCTGTAACAGGATAGTAAACCTGAGTTAACGGCCAAAGGCCTGGGGGGTGAGCTGGTCAGAGTTCTGTGAACTTGGCCCTAGAATTTTGATACTTGTGTAGAGAAGACACCACAGTTATAGGCCCCTTGTGCAGAGGGAACCCTATCGAAGGAGTCTTCTTATCCATCTTGTGCTGGCACTGTGGAAAATCCCTCACCAGCCCAGGGACTCAGCACAAGGTCTAAAAGCATCAGGAGTGAGAAATCACAACCGTAAACTTCCGCTGAGCCTGGCGGTGGAGCCTGGTTTTGCATGACTTACACGGGCAGGTGGCAGGGGTCTGCTGGCCAGGAAACTGACAAGAAACCTGGTCTGAAATGAATGACATCTGTAGGGCTCTGGAAGAGGCGAATGCAAACCACATCCCAGGGGTGACGCTGCGAGCCCAGGGCACATGAAAATCTCGTGGAAAACAGGATGCTGCAGGGGGACCCCTGGTCCAAAGTCACGCAGCAGGATAAGAGCCATGTCAGCAAGCACAGTCAGCAGATATGACACGAGAGAGAATTCACGCCCAGGAACAGCAGAAAGTTCACTTTAGAAGAATAGGGTTAAAACTCTCAGTGAAATAGAGGAAGGCCTAGAAACCATAAATTAAAAACACAACATTAGGATAAAAGAAATGATGAGAAAAGTAGTAAGAAAATGTAGTCATTGAAAATTCAGAAATTGAACCTGCAGATTCAATGGTCATGTCAACCTATTCCCATATAAGTGTTCTCTCAGCATAGTATATACATCTAAACTTATTTCATTCTCATACCAAGCCTATGAGATTAATATATGCTAGTTCTAGCCCCACTTTTCCTATGGAGAAACTGAGGCACAAAAGTGAAGTGGTTTGCCCCAGCTCACACGAAGTAAGTGGGGAAGCCATGATTCACATGCAGAAGTCTGGATCCTGAGTCTCAGACCCACACCAGTAGGCTTTACTACCTCTTAGGTTATTAGAGTAGAATAAAGAGAGAGCTGAAGGGGAAAACCAGGACTTGGGAATTGAACAAAAGAGCTAGAGAAGATTCAGGATGCAGCTGAGAGATACACAGAAATAGAAATGAGAGGGAGAAAACATGGAGAACACAATGAAAAGAGCCATTAAGTCTGGGAGCTCCAAAAGCAGACACTGGAGAAGAGGAAGAAAAGACAATGATCAGAAGGGTTAACAGGTTGGGACTGACCAAAAAGGTCATGAATATTCCTGTTGAGAAAACAGTACTCGTCCAAGCAGAGTAAATAAGTCTACATCCAGATACACCTTACTGCAATTTCAAACATCAAAGCTCAGGAAGCTATCTTTAAAACGACTGGGAAGGGAAAAAAAAAAAAAAAAGAATATATCAAAGAGCAAAGCAAATTCACATGTATGAGCTACAATATATGCCATAGGAACATGAAACCATATTTTATTTTTTTATTTAAAAGATTTTATTTATTTGTTTGACAGAGAGAGAGTATAAATCAGTGGGTGGGCAGAGGGAGAGGGAGAAGCAAGCTCCCTGCTGAGCAGGGATCCCAACGTGGGACTTGATCCCAGGACCCTGGGATCATGACCTGAACTGAAGGCAGACTCTTAACAACTGAGCCCCCCAGGCACCCCTGGAACCAGATTTTAAGAGTGCTGCTAGAAAAATATGCCAACCCAGAATTCTCTACCTAGCTAAATATCATAAATAGGAATATAAAATCTTTTGTATAACTGACGACAAAACGTTTTCGCACATGCATAGATTCTTCCAGTCACACACTCACTGAAAAAACTACTGCAGGATGAACTTCAGACAACATGAAACTGAATCCAAACAAGGAAACGCTATGCACAGAGCAAAGATATGCAAATAAATTGGTCAACATTTAACGTAGCTGTCAAAAGTATTGAAAGCAGAAAATAACATCTATTTTGGCAAGGTAAAAATAAGACAATGAAAATGCTGAGGACAAAAACATGAAAGACAAAAATGGCAGTTAAGAGTTAAAGCTTTCTAAATGTCCTCATCTTGTTTAGGGGGAGGATAGAGAAATAATTAAGTTTAAATTCCAATAACTCAGTTTCATTTCTAATGTTTTATTGCTTAAAATAGATCTTGCGCAAGAAATGACAAATTTTTAGCATTTGTTAATGCTTCTTATATTGCATTATGAGTGTTTGTTATATTGCCTCTGTACTCTTTTCTATTTTGAATTTTGTGTAATTAAAAAAATCCCTTTCACATTAACTGAAAGGCAAATTAAGTCTTCTAGACAATTATTTCACACCTTCCTCTCACCACAAACTTTCAACACCTCCTCCCCCTTCTCCCTCTCGGCTGATGACCTTGTTTCTCACTCCACTGAGAACACTGAAATGATCAGAAGGGCATTCCACAGACTCCCCTCTGTCTCTGCACTGCCAACCATGGCAGCCTGCCGCTTGGCAGGTGCAGGCTGCTGGTCCCTGTCAGGGCTGTCCCTCAGCTGATGGAATGACTGAGTGCCCCCTTGCCTTCCCAGGACAACAGCCGGCACCTAGCCCCTCGCTCCCCTGCATCATCCCCCAAAACATACAAACATCCTGCTATTTCTCCTTTAAAAACAAAAGCAACTTTCTCTTGCCTACATGTTCCCACCTGCTACTGCTCCATTTCTCTTCTGTCTTTTGCTGTAAAACTTGACATAGTTGCTCCTGCTGCCGCCCCTCATAACCCTCCCTCCATTCTCTTTAAACACAGTTCAGTGCACCCTTTATCCCCACCACTGCACTGTTCCACTGTCCCATGCACTGGGTTGACCTCCGTCTGATGAAATCCAAAACTCGGCCTCCATTCTCACTGAACATGTGTCTGTCCCACATCCCATCTCCTGGCTTCTGGTATCTTCAAGCAATCCTTGCTGTTCCTCCACTCATAGAGGCATACCGATCTCTGTCTCCATCAGCACGTGACACCCCCTATTCCCCCTCCTCTTCTGTGTGTCTTCCTCTCCCCAAGAAGGACACCAGTAATAGATGGGGGCCCCCCTACTCCACCCTACCCCACATCTTGCTTGCACCCATAAAGACCCAGTTTCTAAATAAGCTCACCTTCACGGTATTGAGGGTAAGACTTGAACATACATTTTCGAGGATGCAATTCAATTCATAGCCTATGGCTACTAGATATTTTAAATTTAACTTGCCCAAACTGAGGGTCTGGTCTTCCGATTCAAACATATCCCCACTGGTAGTTCCTCTTCCCATTTAATGTCAGGCCTACTTACCAGTTATGTAAAAATCTTGGAGTCATCTTTGATTTCTCTCATTTCTCACATCCCTTTTCTAGTCTCTAAAGAAATCCCATCCACACACAGACACACAGACACACACACACACACACACAGTATCTGACCGCCTTCTCATCACCTCTATTGTCACTGCCGTGGTTCAAGTCCCAGTGTTTTTAGTTATTACCACACATTTGACTGTGCTCCTGAGTTACAGTGGATACAACAAGTGACCTAGTGGCCAAATCCCACTCCCTGCAATTTTTCACTATTATAAATGGACTTGCAATGATCATCCTCATGCTAACATTTTTGTGCCTGAAAGCAATTATTTGCTTCAAGTTAAATCCTGGAAGTGGGGTTGCAGTCAAAGGTAGCATACTTTACAGTTTGTTTTATCTTGTGCAATTGCCTTTCGGAAAGGTTGTGTGAACTGGTCCCTTTTAAATGATCAGCAATTCATTTTGCTTTGCACCATGGATCTCAATTTTTGAGAAAATTCAAGTCATTTGCTTCTTCTAGTTACTTTAACCTAATATTTACTGTGTGCCCACCAGGCACCAGGCACTGTTACAGACACAGAATCCTGCCCTCCTGCAGCTTTAATTCTAGCTGGGAAGACAGACTATAAATAATAAGCATAGCAAACAAATGAACCAGTATGTCATAGGAAGGAAAGTTATCAAATTAAGCATTCAGAAAGTGCAGACGTTCTCCCTTGTCTTGCTACCTGGCTGCCTCGAATGCAAAGTTCCCAGCAGACTTCTCTGCTTCCTTTTGTAAGTGTAGACATGGCTGCAAACCTAAGTCTGTCATCCCCACCTCACGGTCCCTCCTTCAGGACCTGGGCTCTGTCCACGTGCATCTTTACCCAGCATCACCCAGTTGTGCTCGATCAGGGTCCTCCTGTGTCCGTCCTAGCACATGAACCTTCTAGGGAAAGACACACCGTGATCACGGAGGCTATCTCGGGGTCCTAAGGACCACACAGATGCACACCCACCCTCCTTTCCCCCTGAGCCTAGATGCACTTACACATCTCATCCATCATCGGTTGATCCTGTTACCTCAAGCCCATCCTTCCACACTCACACTCCCCTGCACACTCATGCTCTCACACAGGGGTGAGGCTCTGCCCTCACACCGCTGGCTACAGTCCTGTGAGGCACGGTCATAACCCGTGACTTCAGACCTTGTAACTCCTGTGCTGTGACCGGTAGTGAAAGCCTTTTCTGTGAAACAGCACATGCCCCAGAAACAGCCGCTTTATCGATGTGTCGCGTATGCTGCAACCAGGTGTCTGCCTTACTAGGTGGGCTGAGTGCTCCTGCAGGACAGGAACTGTGTCTCAGGATTCACCTCCTCAGCCTCAGTGGTGCCTGCCCCATCACAGGGGATCAACCGATGATGGATGAGATGTGTAAGTGCATCTAGGCTCAGGGGGAAAGGAGGGTGGGTGTGCATCTGTGCGGTCCTTAGGACCCCGAGATAGCCTCCGTGATCACGGTGTGTCTTTCCCTAGAAGGTTCATGTGCTAGGACGGACACAGGAGGACCCTGATCGAGCACAACTGGGTGATGCTGGGTAAAGATGCACGTGGACAGATCCCAGGTCCTGAAGGAGGGACTGTGAGGTGGGGATGACATTTAGCAACATCGTGCTGGGACTTTGTTCCAGACTTGGGCATGTGAGCTGAGACCACACCAGGAGCAGTGAGGGGCCAAGCCCAGGAGAAAATGGCTAATCCAAACGGGCCTCCATATACCAGACATCTAGTCTGTGGGCTTCTGAGAGCGGGCTGGGGATATGAAAACTAGTGTTACAAAATCAGCTCATCGACAGAAAAAACAAAAACAACAAACCCAAGCTTAAAGAAAAGATACTGTAGGAAGCATGTTAGTGAGCCATAGCCTAGCACGTCTTCAGTTTCTTTGGAGGAGCTGGCTGGAGAGGCCCCAATAGGGCAGCTCAACCCATGTTCTGCAAGGGGATGCTTCGTGAGGCCTCTTGGGAACAGGGGCCACAGCAAGTGAGTGTCACATCAGCAAAATAGGTCAGGCATGGGGCGTAGCACCCCAGATTCCTAGCATCCACCACCGGACGGAAGGGAGGAAGGACAGAGAGTCTGTTTAGTACCACAGGTCCCAGAAGACATCTAAAGCCCCTGGGCGGGGGTTCCCCATCCGAGTCATGCCCTGGTCTGTAGGAGACCCAGGTGCCATGGCCCTCAGCCTGCCATCTCTGGGCCAATCCTTGGAGAGCACTGTGGTCCAGGGGAGACCTTTTCTCACTGCTAGACATGCAGGGAAGTGGGAACAGCAGTGTCTGGTCCATTTACAAGCCACAGTGAAAAGAGAGAGAAAACAGGGCTGTTTCAGTCATTTTCATCCAGAAACGGTGTCACATAGGGAGGTCGAATTAGTGTCAGAACAACCTAGGCACTGGAGGACCAGCCTGGGAAGCTGGGCGTCAAGATTCGGGGGGAAACGTCCCCTCGGCATCTCCAACAAGTGGCTCCTAGGTGAGTGTCTCCAGCACAGTCCCCAAAGAAGATTGTCTCTGCCCAGAAGAGGAAGTTCAAGGGCAATGTTCCTTAGGTTTGTGGTCAGAAACTCTGATTTACATCTTGTTCAACACCCTCCCAGGTGCTGAGACTTGGGAAAACACTCCCCTGGGTAAGGGTTGTGTCGGAGTCAGGAGGAGTGAGCGAGGGCGTCACTACTGCCTGAAGCAACCGTGGTGTCGAGATAACTTTTCACTCTACAGATTTGAATCGTTGGTCCATGACTCACCATCAACCCAAGTAGTTAAGGTGGTAAATTCATGGGTTGTGGATTGCTGGTTGTAGGAATTTTTTCCCCCATAAAATACAGCATACAAGGGTTATAAACACACAATACAGATTATCAGACTATAAAAAGGCATAACAATACAATATGATTCATTGCTGGCATGGGCACAATATTTTGCTGGAAGATTAAAGACTATGTGACTTAAATAACTTTTATTGTAATGCTTTCAGCAGATCTAACAGGGAAAACAAACGGATTCTGCCTAGTGATATGACTGGTGAGTAGTACCCAATAAAATCCCCCGGAGGGCTATTCATCTCTCCGGTCTAGCTGAGATGGTTGCACTTTGGTGCACGTTTCCCAACCAGACCCGGCAGCTTCTGGGCTTGGCGGTAATATACCAGTCTCCTAGGATGCGCCTGTTTGGCTAAATATAGCGCGTGTCCTCCCAGTAACGCGGCTGACGGCGAGTAATTGATGCTCCCGTCCCTCCTCCCACTCGCCTGCACAGGCTCGGTTGGGTTCCATCCAGGAATTAATTCGTGGTAATCTGGTCCCCAAATAAATAACTTTCGTCTTTATACAGCGCTTTGAGTTTCACAAGGAGCAATATGCAGCCCCGACAACGGGCACTTTGCACATGACTGCGGGGAGACCCTGCTCGGCGCATCTACAATTCAAATGCAGGCATGAGGGCCGAAGTCATCAATCTGTCCTGTCTGCCGCATTCAGGCCGAGCTGAGCTGGAGGTGGGGCTTTCGGCACTGTCCGCCGAAGAAGATCTGGAAGCAGTGCCAAGGGGAGAGTCCTGCTGTCCTTCCTCCTCGGACACGACGCACAGGCTGCTGCCAGTGCGTTCCATCAGAGCAGAGATGCTCTGTGTCCGCGGAGCGGGACCGGCCTGCTCCGGCCCCTGCATTGGCGGAGCCGGAGCAGGGCGAACGGCGAGTTCCCCAGAGCTGCTGGCAGCCTCCTGCTCTTTGTTCTGCGGAATGTGGAAATAGTGTAAATAGCAGCATCTGCGGCTGCTCCTGCTGCTCTGACCGCCAGCCAAATCTTCTTCTTTCTGTTCTCCCTGTCGAGCCATCCGCATGCTGCACACACGCGTGAACTGCGAGCGGGCGCAGCGTGCAGACCCCGGAGCGCGGCGAGGACGCGGGCGAGCGCCCCTTCCCCTGGGGCAGGACCGCGCGGGGGCGGCGGGCGGCTCCTGCTCCGGGACCGGGGCGTCCCCAGCCCTGGGTGTCAACCGCGGACCTTCCCGGCACCTGCCCGGTGACCGCAAGATGCACACTTGCCCCTTTCTCCCCGCAACAGCCTGCAGAAGGGCCGCACCTCATTCCTTAGTAGCTGTAGGAACCTCCCCTGAATTTTATGCTTTGGAATTTTTCAAGGGAGGATGATGAGTCTCCTTCGCTGGCCCTCTGACGATCCTAAAATGAGCCCTGGCATGAGTAACTCGCGGAATTCTGCTGCCCATGGCCACCAAGAAATTTCACATTGCATCCAGAATCTTTCCATGGGGCCAGCCCCAGAGTGTTCATTTTTCTTGGATGTTATAATTTCCTTTCTCTGTCTCCCATCTCTGTTAACTGACAAAAGGAAAGGCTGTTATTTTCAGTATGTCAAAAGAATCTGTATTGTTTTCCTATCTAAGTGACAGATGTCACCGGACTGTGAATTGTATCCTAAAGTTCTCAACAGCCTGATCAAAATGAATGTCGCCTTGATTTTAGAAATAAGTTGTCATGGGGTTAGGGAGATAGCTTTATATTATTATAACTTCCATAGCATCCTGAGTCTCACTCCAAGACAGCGTTAGCATAAAAATGCAGAATTCCCATCTATATTTATCCCTTGTTTTTTTAATGTGTATCTTTCTAGTACGTGTCAACCCCAAGGACATAAAATGCTTGTCTCTGAGGAGCAGCCTGTAATTGTGTTTAAAAAATACACACCAGTAACTCTTCTGTGCATAGAAAATTCTGCACACTGCTGGTGAAGTATGTGTGCACAAAATGGCAATCTGTTCTGTGGTCATTAAAGGTTAAAGCTGGCATAGACCTGAAATGCTCTGGGACGAAAGCAAGTAGAGGTGTATTTTCAAGCTAATAGCAAATGATAGTCTTCAGAATTTCAGCCAGGCGCACCTGGCTGGCTCAGTCGGTAGAGTATGCAACTCTTTATCTTAGGGTCATGAGTTCAAGCCCTACTAGGGTGTAGAGATTACCTTTAAAAAAATTCAGCAGAATTTCAAGAAAGTCAATGCAGCTTGTTAAATTCCTTTTTGTTTTTTTCTTTTTTTTTTTAAAGATTTTATTTATTTATTTGACACAGAGAGAGAGATTACAAGTAGGCAGAGAGGCAGGCAGAGAGACAGGGAGAGGAGGAAGCAGGCTCCCTGCTGAGCAGAGAGCCCGATGCGGGCCTTGATCCCAGGACGCTGAGATCATGACCTGAGCCGAAAGCAGAGGCTTTAACCCACTGAGCCACCCGGGCGCCCTGTTTTGTTTTTCTTTTGTGTGTGTTGCTGTTGTTGTTCTGTATAATTTTCATAGTTTTCCCATCCAAAGCCAGTAAGGGTTTGAATTTTTATGGTATATACATTATAGGGTTGGAAAATTAGAAATGGTTCATGAAGTAATTTTTTTCATGAATTATCAAACAGATAGGAAAGTGCTGAGGAGAATAAAAGGAAAATAAAGGAAACAAGGCCAGGAAAGTTCTTGATGGGAACACCCTCACCCCTGACAGACCAAGGCCGCTGTTGCCTTGCGCGGAAGCTCCGAGGAAACCCCACAGCCAGACCTCATCGACTGACTTACAGATCATGGCTGCAGCACCAAGTCAGCCAGACTATAAAATGGTTGCTTACTTAGGCTCTGTTTCCAGCCACTATGAAGAGATCTTTCTGCTCTCGTGATCAGACTGTGAGGACTGTTTCAGATACTAACATTTTCCTCTCCTGATTCCTTGCTTCCTGTAGGAAGTGAGTCCTGAGAAGGGGAATTCTTCCCTCTCCCAGAACTGCAAGTCTAGAACATCCCTTTTAGGCTAAAGATGGACAAGTTGGGGATTCACCTAGGGACCCACTGGCACTGAGCCTAAAAGTAGGGTATAGGGTGGTGACCAAACTCCCTGGTCCTGCTCCATCTGATGTCTGCAGGACAGAGATTGTAACTGGTTTCAGAGTGTGATGGGTCAACTGTATGTGTCAACTTGACTAAGCTAAGGGATGCCCACATAGCTGGCAAAACATTATTTCTGGGTGTGTCTGTGAGGGTGTTTCTAGAAGGGGTGAGCAATCCAATCAGTGGACAGAGTAAGATCACCCTCACCAATGCTAGCCCACCATCTTTCCTGGTTCTTCAGCTTGCAGATGGTGCATCTTGGGACTTCTCAGCCTCCACATGAGCCCACTCCTCTAATAAATCTCCTCATATATATCTACACGTGTCCTGTTGGTCCTGTTTCTCCAGAGAACCCAGGCTTCTCTGCAGAGACACTGGTCAGGAATGAAGCTGTTCAAAGACCCTTATGACTCTTTCACCCGAAATATTCTCCAAAGTGGAGATTGGAGATTTGGATTTAATGATTGGGTGGATTTAGTGGAGAAACAAAGAAGAAGAAGAGATTGGTTCATGTGGAAAAGTCAACAGAGCATGGGTGATGCCCTCAAAGGGGCAAGCAAGGCATTTACCACCAAGATGCTAGTGTTCCCACGGGCTACTTGATGACAGCAGATCAGACAAGGTGACTCTTGCCGAATTAGATGTAAAGACAGAAGAATCTATCAGTCTGACTGGCATGGGTAGACCAAGCTACGCTTGTAGAAATGACTCACTTTAGAGGGAAATGTGCACCAGGAACTCATGGAATGGACAAGGGAGTACTTGGGGGCAGCAGAGTAAGGAGGTGATTAATGGAAACTGGTATCTGTTCAGGTCATCACAGAGATTGCATGTTTTTCCTGAAAAGCAGAAATTAGAGGGTATAAAGATTTCAGGGAAGTCTTCCTCAAACCTTAGGCCCTACGCCAAGCCCTTCCTGTTCGAAGTCTTCCGCAGCATCGCCCATTTCCTAGACTGTTCTCCCCAATCCCTGACTCAGCACTCTGTCCCCACCTCACTTGTTCCTGGTCCTGGGTGTGCTTTGTGCCCTTGCCAGAGGCAGACTCCTTGAAGAAGGGACTCCGCCTTTTCCACCTTTATACTCCCCGAGAAACCTACCTCAGGGCTTCACGTAAGGAAGCTACTCCGTAAGTGTTGGTTGGTGTTGATAATAACTTGTAATAATATAAACAAGTTTTAAAACATTTTAAAACATGAAAATACCCCAACATGAACTTAGACACCAATAAAACATTGAAAAAGAGGGTCTTCTCAAACATGATCAATCATGGAAGATGGTGTTGTGGTTCTAATATTCCCCCACTCGTTGCACTCTTGTAACTACCCCCCAAGGCCATTTCCCTGCTCCTCAGTCCCAGTCAAACTGAATAAAAAGAGCGTGAGACAGAGAGACAACACCGCAGTACCGAAAGGATAAGAGAGATGCTTGCAAGAGAGTTTCCTTTGCCCCTAGAGTCTGGACACAATGTCAGCTAAGAGAGGGGACCACGTGGTGCTGAGGGAAGAAGGGAGGTCTTGGAGAAGTCCACCAGGAGCACTGCAGGCTGGTTGAGACTGATGTAACACCAAGCAATGCAATGTTGCCATCCAAACACCACAGTTGCCTGTCCAGTCAGCCATGTGCTAATTGGGAATCAGTTTGTCAGACACTCTGGGCTCTGGACACCGCCCAACACAGACCCACAGGGCACGCTTCCAAGGGGACAACTTCTTTTCCTAAGTTCTAGACAGTATAAAGTCCCAGAACTGAAGTCTGGAACTTGGACATCTCATGATTTGAAGGCAGTATGAGGGAAAACTTAAGCCCAACAAAGACGGGACTATGTGGTCCAGTCTCATGCTAGTACACACTGAAATTACTCTATTAGGAGAGGTGCATGAATAAGGCTCTACAGTCTGGACAGATTCCCACAAGTGTGAGATTTCTCCAATGTTTATAAATTCATAAGTTTCACATGCATATACATATATAATGAATATATGGTTGTGAATTTATCAAAAACCTTCAAGTGAAATTGAATCTCTAGTAAGAAGCACTATTTTCATCTTGTATCCATGGTACCCTTCTTCTACCTCCTCCTTCCATGAGAACATTTATAGAGAAAGGATGTATAGAGTTCTAGGCTGTCGTTCAAGAAAAATTCAAGAGAATAGGTGGTATATGGGTGGGAAGCACAGTGGGATGTGAGAGTAGGAAGGATGGACCATAGACCACCAAGAACATACTTTGCCCAGCTTAGACCAGACGCATGGTCTACCACATGGACCATCTCAATCGAATCAGTGTTCCAATTGGAACAAAATAGTTCATCGAACCCAAAAGTACTTCAAATCATTTTTTTTAATCTGGCCAAATGTATTAGATTAGTATATATGTGTTTGTGTATATATATGCTACATGCATACGCATATATATGTATAGCATCAAAACATCTTGCTTTGGAATCATATTCTATAGTATAAAAAATCTCAACAAGACTGAAAATATTCTGTATGATACTGTGATAATGGAGACCTGACACTTTACATTTTTCCAAACCCATAAAACATACCTCATCAAGAGTGCAGCATACTGTACTTTAAGGACTTGGGGTGATGTTGAAGGAGGCATATTTATCGGTTGTAACACATGCACCATTCGGGTTGGGGGACCCTGATAATGAAGGAGGCTGTGCATGTGTTGTGGGGAGGGAGCATGTGAAAATCCCTGTACCTTCCCTTCAATCTTTCTGTGAACCTAAAACTATTCTAAAAATATAGTCTTAAAAATATTTTGTAAAACATCTACTGGCATATGCCATCTAGTCTGGTTTTCATAATACCCTCCTCAGGTGGTCAGTGTGTTTACAACTGACGTCTTTTCAGAGATTAATAAATGAGGGTAAGTGGTTGAGTGCATCTCCTGAAATGGAAGTGGCAGAGCACACCTCAGATATTCCAAATCCATCATGCCCTTTATGCCTTCCCCGCTTGCAACCATTGGTCTGGGTAGAAACTCCCTCACTACGGTGATAGTGCGGTCAGAGGAACCATCTGGAAAAAGCTGTGGAGATGTCTGTGATTGCAATAGTGCTGGAAACCCAACAAATTACAAAGAAGTTATGTGTCCAGACCTGTATGTATACAATGGAGGCTGACACTTCATCACTTCAGTAACAAAGTTGAAATAGCTTCCCATCAAAGTCACGGAGCCAGATCCACACCAGTGCCTCTCTGCGGATGATAGATGTGCTCCTTTAAAACATACTTTCCACACCCTCTTTGCGTGTAAATATTAGTCATGGCAGGACTGTAATGGTTAGGCAAAAGAGTTGCCACCAGCCATTCAGGCCAAGAGAAACAAGTAAGGTGCTCTGTGTGCTTTCTACACACAGAGGAGATGTGGGGCCAATTGAATTGTATTTCCAAACTTTTTGTTTAATTATAGGTTTCCAAAGTAAATAGGTAGATACTGCAATATACTGATTGAGCACTAAGACTTAACATAAAGATATTGGTTATCCAGACAGGAGTGATTTCATGAGAGAAATGTATAGCCCATGACCATGTGGACTATATACAAAGCATTTTATTTGTCTTTGAAGACCTTTATTTCAAGGCCAGGTCTTGTGTTACATAAATTTCCCACATGGAGTAATTCCTCCCTCCGTGGGGTGCCTGGGTGGCTCAGGGGGTTAAACCTCTGCCTTCAACTCAGGTCATGATCTCAGGGTCCTGGGATCGAGCCCTGCATTGGACTCTCTGCTCAGTGGGGAGCCTGCTTCCCCCTCTTCCTCTGCCTGCCTCTCTGCCTACTTTTGATCTCTCCCTCTCTGTCAAATAAATAAAAATCTTTAAAAACAAAAATTCCTCCCTCCTGCAGGGCATTGTGTGACATCTTCTCTATCGTCTCTTTGGCACTTCGTAGACTGCACTTATACTGTTGTTTTACCCCCATTTTGGTGCAAGCACATATGATCTGCACTTTCCTGGCAACACAGACCCCCAGGGGACCTGAGAACCACCGTTTATTAACTGGGTAAGTCTTTGGGGTGTTGCCTTCCACCTTAAGCAGCTAATCAATCTTTGGAAATGCCTCCAAAACCGAGAAAAAACCACACAAAAAACTACCATATGATCTAGTAATTCCACTTCTAGGTATTCACCCAAAAGAACTGAAATTGGGATCTTGGTGAGATACCAGTATGTGGTGCTATTCACAGTAGCCAAGACATGGAAATGACACAAACGTCCTCTGATGGGTGAATGAATGGACAGTGTGTGTCGTGTGTGTCCATTGGAATAGTATTCAGCCTGAAAACAAACCCTTCAATACATGATGTCATGGGTGAGGTTTGAGGGGATTATAATAATGAAATAAGTTAGTTACAGAAGGACTAATACTGCATGATTCCACTTCCATGAAAAATCTAAGAGAAATCTAAGGTATAAAATTTTAGGTATACAAGATGAAGCCTGCAGCAAACTCTCAACAATCTCTAGTATCTCTCGTTAACAATACTCTTTTGAACACGTAAAATTTGTTATGACTCTGGATCTCATGTTAAGTATTTTTACCACAATAAAACAAAATTAACAACAATAATAACAAGTAATAATGGGGAAGGCCACTTAAAAGGCTAAGATAATCACAGATAATGTCACTGAGGTGTAAAGATGTAACTAAGTGCCAGCTGTTCTCAGGACAGAGCCAAGACCCACTCTGGAGCCCCCATCTGGAGCCCCTGAAACTGTGCTGGGCTTTCCATCATGCTGTTTTCTTTCAGTCACTCTAGGTAGATGTCATTACCCCCAACATCATGGATCCGAAAATCAAGGCTCAGAGAGCTTGAGTGATTTTCCTGGCTTTGGATTCAACTTCAATCTATCTTTCCTAAAACTCATGTTTTTTGTTGTTGTTATTTTGTTGTTGCTGCTGCCATATTCATAGTCCATGTCCTTGGTCAGATGGGTGGGTTGTTCTTGAGCTGCCAGATCCCCCACACATCACTGAGGTCTCCAATGTGATTGCAGAACAAAATCCCAGGAAGTCGAAACAGAACCTTCAACAAGTTAGCCACTCCCAAGCACCCGACCCAATAAAGGTCCTCCAGCCCCACAGCTGTGACCCTCAGCTGCAGCCAGATTCCACTGAAGGTTTGCCTCTGAAGCCAAGCCTGCTACTGTTTCTTTCTAGGTCACTAGTTAGAAGGATGAGACCAAAGTCATCAGCAGGAGAAAACTTCATAATGCAGATGGTCTGCTTTCCAGAGCCGCATGGTGGGGCTTCCCTGGAGGGCTCCCTGAGCACCTTGGAGCAAAACTGGAGCCCTCCCCTGACCGCCCAGCCACACCCATTGGGGATTGTTGGCTGGGCCAGTGCCTGTGATGTTTCCTGGGGCCAGAACATTCAGGTATCCTCATACCTGGGCCTGAGACTGGTTTTCCCTCCAGCCAGATTGTTGTATGATTAAATCTGGGAGATTACCAATTGGCTATGCAGGCCAGTTCATTCCAAATGGACCCAGTTAATCCTTCTTGGACCTGGTTGCAGAGAGCAAGTGCATTTCAGCTCAAGTGTTTGGCCAGGAGAAATAGCTAGAAGTGGGGGACAGAGCAGGAAATTGAGTCATGTCTAACGGGCAGCAGGTGGACCCTGCGACCGGCAGGTGCTCATTATTCAATGTTGCCAAACACTGGTCCAGCTCCACAAGAAGATTTCTATGCCACCAGCAAGCATGATTTGGCTTCATTAAAATGGAGATAACCACCTTCTAGCTTAGCGTGCCAGAGTTGATCAAGAACACAGCCAGGGTTCCACTTGGGTTCCCCATAGGCCATAGCTCGCAAGTCAGCAGAATGAGCAATACTGGTGTGTTCTAGGATAAAATCTAAAGTTTATCGAGCAGTTATTATCCAGTAAGCATTCATCTGAATCTTTCATATGCCTTCATTTTAGAGCAGCAACAACACTACAAAGTCAGTTCTGTTATTTTTAATCCTGCTTTTACAACTGTGTGTATGGAACACAGTGACTCAGTGAACACAAAGGGAAATACCTATAAGAAGCCGAGCTGAGATCGCACCCAGGTGTTTTCTTGCCTCTACAAAGCACACTAGAAATGGAAAGTTGCATAAGTGACCACAGTTCCATGGAGAAGGTGGGGTAAGGACCGCCCTGTGATACTGACATCATTTCTCCATTTTATAGGTGACAAACTGGGGGATTAGTCCCATTCTTGTGAAGCCTGTTTCTGTCTAGTCAGACACTCCCTGGTCTTGTAGAATTCAACAGTCTGGTCAAGGTCAGCTATCCACCAGTTGGGAGACGGTGCAAGGTAGGGTCACAGGGAAGAGCAGGACTGGTCAGAGAGGAGGCAGGGGTGTCCGTGCACACACGCCTCCGGGTGTGGGGTCAGGGCTCTCTCTTCGGTGTCACGGGTGGGAAGGTCCTGCCAATGCGACACCATGTGCAGACCTCGGGTGGGCGCAGGAGAACCCGTGTTAAATGTGAAGCATGCATGAGAGCGACTACATGTATCAAGTATAAAATGTCAACGAAGAAGTGAAAATATAACAATGTTCATATAATTAATGATGCTTTTAGAGATCACATTCCAAGCCCAAATATACGACATTTTAAGGCAGTTTATCAGTTTGGATCTCTACCCTTCCAAAATGCCTCCGTTCTGGAGATTCCGCGGCACATGAGTCAAATTTCTACCACCAAAAGATGAAAGGCCCACAGAAAGGGAAATAAAAAAAAAGGTAACTGGCTAGAAATAGCAGGGAAAACCACGACCACTGAGTTGGAAAACAGTAACACAATTTGTTAGTCATGGAAACATATAACTATGTCACTCTATAACACACTCACTTCCTTCATTAAAGAAATACTTTGTGGCGTAAGTAACAATATTATAATTTTTTATTAGGGAAAAATGCCAATGTTCTACCAAAACTCCAAGTCCTGTTTTAAAAAAAAAATCTGTCTTAAATTTCAGTTTAGTGGAAATTATTAAATTTTTCTACAAGAGTAAAACAATGAATGAATTCATTTGATTTCATTTTCTTTCCATCTAAAATACACCTAAAAGTCATAAAAATAAATTTGGGGCCCATGTTGTCAACTAAGAGAAATCAACCCGTAATACAAACCTGCCGTTATTAGAACTTCAAGTTCTGTGAGTTCCGAGTCCTTCTGCCGGGAATCCAGCGTCCTCCCATCCGGAAGCTCCGACCCTCCCTGGTGGGGAGTGGCTCTCCTGGGCTTCCGGACTGGCTTCTGCCCTCCCCTCAAGCTCCTTTCCCGCTTCCCTCACATCTTCCCCGGGAGCCCTGTGTCCCCTGGAGTCCGGGATGCCTCTGCCCATTCCCAGAGGCACCAGGAGCCTGCTCCTGGCCCTGGCTTCTGCTGGCGGTGGAACTGTCCTGCCCTCCTTGGGAGCCTCAGTGCTCTTCCCTGCTGTAGATCTGATCTCGTCCCTCAGGTTCACAATTTATTTGCAAGGCTGCTTTCACCAGAATGGGCTCATCTTGGAGACTGGGAGGGCATCGGATTCTGCCCCGGGCACAGCATGACGCAGGTGCTCCAAAGGTGCCCCAGATACTTCCCGGGGCTCTGCTGCACCTGGGACGGACGCAAACCCCCAGTGCCCCTCCAGGCTAGCTGGGAGCCTTCCCCGGGGACTGTGGGGTAGGCCTGCTACAGGCCTTCATCCCGGGATTGGGGACAGCCAAGGTCACCCTGTCTCTTCTAGTTGTCTTCCCTCTGTTCCTTTGTGTCTGAAATTCCTCTTCCTCTAAAGCCACCAGTTATCGTGGATTATGTAGCGGATTATATACACCAGTGGATTAGGACGCACCCCAGGGTCTCATTTGGACTTAATTACCGCTTTAGTGACTGTCTCCAAATGAAGTCCCATTCTGGTATCCTGAGGTCCACGATTCAACACAGGCATTTGAGGGGAGGTGTGCAAATTCCACCTGCAACACCCACCTCCCTCCCTGAAGAATGTGATTTGTCACTGAAATCCTGCAGTTCTTAGATTTCTGTTTATTTGCTTGCTTTTCATTCTGGAGACTCCTAGCTTGGTCTGTCTGTTGGAGGAATTTAGTTACCTACCTTTTAAAGACCATTTGTCACTGCCCTCGATAGAGTCACACCCATGTCTAATAAGTGCTCTTCATTTCATGTTTTTCCCTTTACTTCCTGTTTCAAAACTGGATCCAAGGTTTTTCCACATGGCATGCAAAATGTTTGTGCACTGCAGGCTCTAGCCCTTAAATTTACAAATTATTGTCTCCTTGAAAGCGAGGCTAAGCAGACCTGGTTTCCAGGCATTCCCGGTGAACATAACGCCAAAGACCTGCAATAAAAAATGTCCAGTGAGTTTCAAGCCTTCTGTGGAGAGCTCAGAAAGGCAGCCACTTAGGTTTGCTTTTAAATTTTTTTTTTCTTGCTGAGAAGGATCATACAGAATCAACCCACTAAAAAAGAATTGTCGTAAAATCTCACACCATTGACTTGTAAATGGAATTGAATCTGTAGTGTCTACATAATGATACTATCAAAAAGGAAAAAACTATCACATCCATATAACAGATGAGATATGAAATGACTGCCATGGCAGATGAACACCCCAGAGGTATTTTGCTTTATTCTACTCACTGCGTTTATATCCCCAGTTTCTCTAATTTTAGTTATTTTTTTCCTCAGGTCTCAAGACAAGAGCAGAAAGACTTTTTTTTTCCCCCTCCTAACAAATTACCCCATACAGAAGTCAATAATATAAATACTTACGTTTCTGGGGTCAGGGCTGGGGCTTTATTAAAACTGATTTTTCAAAACGTATTTCCGTTGTTAGTGCGGCTACAGGGAAGCCCTCCCATGAGCTGCTTCCCCTCCCACAGTCAGAGCCCAGAGGCAGGGCGCCTGAGGGTCCTGGGGACAGCCGCCTGGTCCCCTGCTGCTGGAGCCCAGCATCAGACGCAGGCCTTCCCGTTTCCTCCCACACCTGCTTGGGCTCCTGCTGCCTTTCTAACGGCTCCGTCCCTCCGTGACGGCCCCTGGTCACCAGCAGGTGCCCTTCAAGAGACTCCCACTTGACGCTAAAAGGCAGTGTCCCCAGCGATGAGAAGTCATCCGAAACATGGACACAAGCCTTGCTTTCTGCTGCCGGAGGGCTCTCTTCCCGAGTGGAGACCAGGACGCACAGCCTGTGCCCTCAGCCCCCGGGGGTCACACTTAGTCTCATTAGGGCCGGGGCCTGGCCCGGGCTGCGTCCCCGGGTTCTGAGCCAGGTGACTCGCCCCCTGTCACACAGCCAGCACCCCGTGCGCTCTCCCTGGCGCCCCTCGCCCCCGTGAGTTACTGGCATTCCTGCGATTTACAGGCTGGAGGGGCCTGGTTCAGCTGTGTGCTTTGTACTTATTAAATATTGCTGGCCTCGGGGAGCGGCTGGGCCGACGCTCCTTCCCACCGAGTGTGGTTAGCGCTCTAACTGTGGGGGACACAACCCCCGCCGGCTAATGAGGATCTATGGGGGAAAGCAGAGTTTCTCTTGGGAAAGCGGCGCTGGGCTGGGGGGTGGGTCCCTGTGTGTGCTCGCCGGATCCCAGGGCAACCGCTCGAGGGTGCAGCGGTCCAAGTGTGCTGCGGTCCGAGTGTGCTGCGGTCCGAGTGTGCTGCGGTCCGAGTGTGCTGCGGTCCGAGTGTGCAGCGGTCCGAGTGTGCTGCGGTCCGAGTGTGCTGCGGTCCGAGTGTGCAGCAGTCCAAGTGTGCGGTCCGAGTGTGCAGCAGTCTGAGTGTGCAGCGGCCTGAGTGTGCAGCGGTCCGAGTGTGCAGCACAAATGTGCAGAGGTCCGAGTGTGCAGCGCGAGTGCAGATCGCAGCAAGGAGCCGAGGTGAAGCCACACTGCGTGGGGTGAAGCCGGGACCAAACGGAAGGAAGTGTGTAAAGAGCAGCGGGGAGGCCGCGGCCACACCATCGACAAACAAATAATAAGCACACGGAAAATAAACACGCCCCACAGCGTAAGCGCGCGCATGTGGGGACCGCGGTCCCTCCGTCCGGTCTTCCCCTGCCTTTCCTTTCCAGCCAACCTTTGATCAAGCTTCCGTGACACCTTAATTATATTGATGCTTTGTGCCTTTCTTCATTCGTCCGGGCTTTAAGATAGCTCGTTTGCTTTGTAATGTTCCAAGAAGGTTGCAGGACACACACACACACACACACACACACACACACACACACACACACGCCTTA